>LFYR01001734.1:3447-34088 GCA_001185155.1 Zostera marina | reverse complement strand
TCTTCACTTGAATCCTGTGTAATGTAAAACATAAGAGATTAATCAGAATTACATATTTTTATTATAAACAATGAAATGGTAAAATGAATAATGTAGATGATTTTACCAATGTTATTTGAAGGTGAACCAATGCCGGAGAATTTTCAAGGATACAATCAAGTACAGCATATTCTAGAGGAAAGTCTAAAAACACAGTGAAATGTAGTTTTTTAAGAAGATTGAATTTAATCTCTTTTAATGCTGATTCAACCTTGCAAAAGAAATTAATCACAAAAAAAACATCAACATTTAAGAAGAAGAAAAAAATAAATCTAAGTTTTTCATATAAGCAATTTACCGGGCAAAAATCGGTTGCAGAAATTTCAAGATTAGACACCTTTGAAAGACTGCCAAGAAGATTAGGCAAATCGTAGGGACGTTCATATATGCTAGAAAGGCTAACTTTCGCAAGCAACGGAGTATGCATAAAACTCAAACGAGAAAATGGAGCATGATATATCAGGACACGAAGATTAGAAGTATTTAACTTTAAAAATGATGAAGGGTCATAAAAATTAAGATCCAAATGCTTGAGGAGTGGAGACAAATCGATCAATCTTTGGAGTGTTGTTGCGGTAGCAAATGTGATATAATGAAGAACCAGAGAGGTTAAACTTTTAAACCCATCAAATGATGATGGAAGTTTAATTTCAGAGTACTTGAGATTTAACGTGGTCAATTTATCAAAAGAAAATACCAAGGATGGAATCAAATAAAAATCATTACCAAAAGGAGCATATTCCAATATAAATTGTTGGATTTGATGACCAACCAAATGATCCAATAATATATTGAGATCGAAGAAACTGACGTGTCCATAAAAAAATTTCAATGCAAATCTCTAAATATTGCCTCTTTGAAGTAACATAAACCGAAAAACTTTATTTTTAAGCTCTTCCATATGTAGAAATGATTCAGGGTAGTCAATATTGATTTCAGACATTGATCTCCATTTGTATCTCCAGGTTGTTGACAATAAGCTGGTGTTCATGGCTTCATCTAATGGCAGCCGCACAAGAATGTTATCTATAATATCATAAGGTAGAGTGCTGAGCCTATCCTTGACTGATTTAATTTTCTTAGATCTTTTTGACATCTCTTAAGGTTGTTATTCAACATATGTAATCACTAACCGAAATAAAATGAAAATAAACAAACATTAAACAAGATTATTTGAAAACAAGTAATAAAAATAAAAAAGAAAAGAAACATACAAGTGAAGAAGTATAAACAAAACGTTGATGCTGTGAGGCAAAGAAAAGAAGTGAAGAAAGAAACATTACGTTGATGCTGAGGTAATGAATGAGAGAGACAAAGATAGAAAAGAATATAAATATGATCGGCAAAGATTTGAAATAAAGACAATACTTTTTTTTCTTGGGAAGCGGAAAGGTTTTTGGCTTTCTTTAATAAACAAGACTTTATTTATTAAAAAATGTTAAAGATATTAAATAAATAGAAGATTGGAAATTGATAATCATTAACACACTAACACTTCTTAGGTTATAAATTAATTTC
The DNA here is from genome assembly GCA_001185155.1 of Zostera marina. Classification (NCBI taxonomy): domain Eukaryota; kingdom Viridiplantae; phylum Streptophyta; class Magnoliopsida; order Alismatales; family Zosteraceae; genus Zostera; species Zostera marina. Next base: position 32,531 of record LFYR01001734.1, on the reverse strand, counting down.
ACGATTAAATTGAGCATAATCTTATTTTATTGTATTAACGAAGATAAATTATTACATAATATTTATTAAACATGTTTCTGTTGGAAAGTGTAATTAATGGTTATAAGTGAAGACAGCTATTATAAATAAAATAAATATGAATGGTATTAAAGCATTATCATTTAATCCGAAACCTTTTTTTTTTTGGGAAGTGCAAGGGTTTCATTTATTAAAAGAAAAATGAAAAGATAAACAGTTTTTTCTAAATTCAAAATCTCACCATCACCAATATCAGTCATATCACGATTTCTTTTGTTCTATCTATTTTCTATTTTTCCATATGGATGTGATCTAAATATATAAATATTTTTTTTCAGTTAAATTAGACAAATAAATGCTCATTTTTATTGGGAATTGAGTGCAATTAAAGGATTCTACCATTCTTAATCATGCATTAAACAGAAAATGAAAAAATAAATAGTTTTTTTAAAATTAACACCACACAATCAAAGAGATCAGTTCACTGTACCTACCTATTATCGATTTCCCATTTCCACCAGGTAACGTTTAAATTGTTTTTCTTGGAAGTGCAAGGGTTTCTGACTTTCTGCAAGTAATAATTAAAGCAAGAATTGATTTATTAAAAAATGTTAAAGATTTTTTTGTGTATTGAAGATCAGGTATTAATTAAGAAAAAAAATGAGAAACAGGTCATTATTTTGAGTTGATCTATGATTCTCGGAACGTCAGCAGTCTACTTTTGTATTGCTAGAGCCTTCGTGCGAGTTCTATGAGAAGCTTTTAACGAAGAAAAGTTAAAAAGCAATCAATGTCACAAACAATGTTTTATAATAATAAATATCTGATAAATGTTATCACACTACAAAAAAAAAGGCCTTATAATTGAAGAAGGATAAAGATTAAAGGAATTTCCTTTAATTTAAATTTAGGTGGGATTTTTTAAGGGTTATGAAAAATCAACGGAATAATATTAACGAAATTTCCGTCAATTTTTCAAAAAAACGCAAGCATTGAAATTTCATCAAAAATTTGGGTATAATATTGACGGAATTTCTGTCAATAAATTTGAAGGAATTAAATGAAACTTAAATTTCTGCCAATTCCGCTAATCGGCGATCGATATAAAAACCTGAAAATCGGTTTTTTAATCGATTGCGTTTCACTTCCCTCGTTTCAGTTCAGTCTTCACCGTGCCGATCGATCTTGCAGGTCCCATCGTCTGTGCCTCTCCATTGATCTGCAACTCCGGAGGCCGTCCGTCCATCTACCGATCAACAACTCTCTCGACCGCCCTATAGTGAGTATGTTCTTGCTTATTCATTTTTGTTCTTACTTCTTCATTTTATAATCCTACGTACTACCCTCTTCTCCCTTCTTCCATGTTTTTCTTCCTTTTTCCCTTTCTATTTCTTAGTGATATCTATTTTTAATCTATTTCTTCTCATTCTTCACATTCGATTTCTTCCCCTTCGATTTTTTAGGGTTCGATTTCTTCGAATTTTTTATATTTCGATTAGTATTACTGGTTTTTATTTTTATATTTTAGTATACGTAATTTCTTAGTGTTGTTGATTTCTTCGATTTTTATTTTTATATTGTTAGAGTCACTAATTACTATAGTGTTTCGATTTATATTTCGATATTTATAGTGTTATATGTTATATTTCGTGTAACCAACCTGAAACGATCGTCGGAGTGCTCCTCGCCGACGTGTAGAGGTTGTTGCTTGAAACAAAAACATATAAAAGAGTGGAAGTTGTGAAAATGAAATAATAATTTTACATGGCCACGTTTGCAATTTTGCATGCATTTATTTGAAAATCCAATTAATCTTTCGATTGCATGCATTTTGAAATCAATGTATGCATAATTCATCACACGATTGATAAGTCGATATTTTTACGATGCATTTATGTATAATTCTTTTCACGTATCGATCTATTCCTTTCAATATCTGTAATCTTTTTATTCTGTAGGTTTTAATATTTGAAAATTATATTCGATCTATTCCTTTCAAAATCATATAATATTATAATTATAGCTTTAATGGATCACTTCCTTCATAAATATCCAACTATTTATGTACATGCATGTAGGTCTTTATGGGGGAATAATTTCAATGGACCACTTCCTTCTGAAATCGGAAATCTTAAAAATATCAAGTGTTTGTAAGTGTTATAAGTTTCGATGGTTCGATTCCTTTGGATTTCTACGTATTAATTGGAAATATATATGTAGGAAATTATACAATAACAATTTCGATTCCTTCGGAAATCGAAAATCTGAAAAATATGTAGGAATTGCAAGTGCTATAATTAATTAATAAACAAATTCTATTTGAAAATTATTTTGTAATATCCATCATCAAGTAATCTAACATGATATTTTGCAATAAGAATATATGCATGTATTTATCAAGTAAAGTGATGCAGTTTATGGTTTATTTTATTAATTATTATGACCAAAACTTGAGGTATATCACAAATAAGATTATTAAATTCTTATAAATCGATACAATTGCAATTTTGCATGCATTTATTTGGAAATCCTTGCATGCATAATTCCTTACGCGATTGATAAGTCTATATTTTTATATAATTCTTTCAAGGATTGATCTATTCCTTTCAATCTTTGTACATTATATGATTTGAAATTAAAGATTTTTATTACTTTCTCATGTGGAGCTCATCGCTGCATCGCGAGTGAAGGTCGGTCATCAAGGACGTCATAGTTGTTCCTCATCGCGGAACAGCAGTCGGTTGACCATGATTCTGGAATGCACATGTCGGAGTTCCGGAACCGCGATTCTGCGACTCGCCCGAATCGCGAGTCCCACAGTTCCGGTGACGTCCTCTCACGGAACGGCATCACGTGATGGCCGCACATGACGTCGTTCCGCAGGTACCGCACCCAGTGCAGGTGCGGATCGTCCGCACCTGGAATTGGGTGTATTTAAACATTGAGATTGAGTTTTGATTGAAAATTTTATTATTTGAATTTATATATGTATATAACGAGGCATAAGGTCGATAACGAGTGGAACTTTATATTACAATATATTTCATTCTTTAATATCAAATATTTCATTCTTTAATATCTATACCTATGTAAATATCTATTAATATTATAATTTTCATATATATACAGGGATCTTTCTCGTAATTCTTTCGAAGGAACCATTCCTGCAAATATCGACAATCTTGTCAATTTGACTGAGCTGTAAGTTATATTTACTTTTCCATACATGCCCGTCCGTGTACATAATTAATGAAAAAATTGCTAACATGATTACTAAATGAGAAGTTAGTTGTAAACATTCCAATCAAACTAATTAACACAATGATTACTTATATCGAAATTAAAATCAACGAAATTAATCCAATTTGCAATTTATAAATTGATTTTTTTCATACATTTGCAATTTTGCATGCATTTATTTGAAAATCCAATTAATCTGTCAATTGCATGCATTTGGAAATCCTTGCATGCATAATTCCTTATGCATATTTTTATATATTTCTTTCAAGGATTGATCTATTCCTTTCAATCTTTATACATTATATGATTTGAAATTAAAGATTTTTATTACTTTCTCATGTGGAGCTCATCGCTGCATCACGAGTGAAGGTAGGTCATCAAAGACGTCATAGTTGTTCCTCATCGCGGAACAGCAGTCAGTTAACCATGATTCCGGAACGCAAAAGTCGGAGTTCCGGAACAGCGATTCCGCGACTCGCCCGAATCGCGAGTCCAACCCACAGTTCCAGTTACGTCCTCTCGCGGAACGGCATCACATGATGGTCGCGCATGATGCCGTTCCGCAGGTACCGCACCCATGATATTACCTCATTTAGCTCTGTTAGGAAAAATCCATGATATTAAATTCATTTAGCTCTTCTTCTTCATTTAATCTACATTTTGTCTTTTTTATCTTTTTCTTTTGTTCTTCATTTGATTTTATGGGTGTTTGATTTAATCAGGGGTTTATCTATTTAGGGGTTTATGTATTTAGTATTTGGGGATTTACGTATTTGGGATTTTATTTGGGGGATTATGTATTTGGGGGTTTTATTTTAGGGTTAGATGTTAGGTTTTGAAATTAGTTATTTTTTGGTTGATTTAATTAGGGTTGATTTACTGTTTTAATTAGGGTTAAGTTTATGATTTAATTAGGGTTAAGTTTATGGTTGATTTACTGTTAATTAGGATTGATTTATGTATGTTGATGAAATGAAATGGTTAAATTAAATGAAAAAAATGAAATGAAGTTTATCGGATTTATATATGTTTATGGATAAATTAAATGAAATGCATGAAGTGGAGTTAAATTAGGATTGATTTACTATATTTATGTATGTTGGTTTATGTATGTTTATGAATATTTATGTATATATGTTGATACAATAGGTTGATTTATGTATGTTATTTTGTAGTTTTAGTTTTATTTAGTTAGTTTTAGTTTTAGTTTTAATTATTTAGTTTTACTGTTTTACTGTTTTACTGTTTTAGTTTATTTATTTTTATTTTTAGTTTTATTTTATTTAATTACATATTTTTTAATTAATTTAATTGGGGTTTTAATTATGTTATTTAAATTATTTTGTTATAGGTTGGATTTCTTCGCCGTCGGTCATCTGCCGAACTGTTTTTCCGTCGGACATCTCCCGACCGGTGTTTTGAAGGTTTGTAAAATTTTTAAATTCAAGTGTTATATGTGTTGTGTTATATGTGTGTTGTATCTTTTATTTTGGTTGTTTATGTAAATGATGTTTTATGTATTTGTGGGTTCATTAGGGGATTAATTTGATGATGTTATTTTGGGGGTTTATGTATATGATGTTTAAGTTTTAGGGTTTTATTTTTTATTTTGGGATTAAGTATTAGGGTTTTGATTTTATTATTTAGGTTTTTAAATTTTTATTTTTATTTTTAAATTTAATTTTTTATTTGTTTTATCTACTGTTTTGAAATTTTTGTTTGTTTTTAAATTTTATAATTAAGTGTTTTTTTAATTCACTGTATTAATTTATTTTCATTTTAGTGTTTTGTTTAATTTTTGTTTGTTTTAAATCAATATTTTAAGGTTTATTTAAGATTTTATTTTAGTGTATTATTTACTTATATTATTTTCTTTTTGTAATATTGATAAATAAGAAAGATCATTACATATCATGTGTTGTATATGTTAATCGATGTGATATATTATGTGTTATATATGTTGATATATATGTTGTGTAGGATTTATAGATTTGCGATAGTCATATTGCTCTTTGCGATTGTCAGAAACGAGATATCAAAGTTCGTATTCAAAAAGACGACAATCGACAAAATAGAGATTAGGATAGTTAACGACTTCTTTAAAAAACTTCTTATTTTGTTTTGTCGTAAATTATTTTAATTATCGACTATTTCAATCTCAATTATAATTTCATTTTCAATTTCATTTTTATTTTCATTTAATATAATTTCTAATAAATAATGAATAATATATAATTCATAATTAAATAAATAAAAATTCTGGGGGCTAGGCCGCTAGTAATCTTTTCCCGGGTTTATTTTATTTTATTTTGCTTGGTAGATTATCCTGGTGGCCTGGCCGCCAGAAATTTGCTCGCGGGAAATTTATAGCAGCGGCCTAGCCGCCAACAATTTGCATCAATAATCGGAATCAAAAAATTATTACCGGCGGCCAAGCCGCCAGAATGATACATTTCTGGCGACATTACTTCTGACGATGATATACTGGCGGTCGGGCCATTAGAACACCTAATACCGACGGCCTGGCCGCCAATATTTGCCGCCAATATTTGCCGCCAGAACTACGTTGTTTTTTGTAGTGTCTATGATTCAACTTTTCAAATTTCCGATCGCTCTTTCCCTTCACAAATCTGATTTCAGAACGAACTATATATATATTCCTTAAGTTCCCAGCTCGTGCATTGATCCTTATATAAAGGGATTTACAACCAAATTGTTACTAGGATCCTAATTGTAGAATCACAAGTTTGTATTATATAACATCGACCAATGTTGCTGTTGGAAAATAATTGGCTGAATCGATATATAGAAGATAGTCCCTGAATGAGGGTCAGAGTTAAAATAAGAGAATTTCTCCTGAAGGATTTAAATTGTTTCACATGTCTTGAGTAAAAATATTTCAATACCAAATTCTGTTGGATTTGGAACCAGTTAGAACGAGAGGGTCGTGGATAAATCGGTTGTGGCAGATTAGGATCCTCGAGGTCCAATTTGTTTGTAATGAAGTTCATAGCTAATTGGGCTGTAGCTTCCTCTAGATTAAGGACGTACAACTGTTGTATATAACAAGTTTTTATTTTGTAATCAATATTCACTAAACTTTGCATCCAGCTTCTCTGAAAATGACTCGGTGGATTTTGGTAACTCAATAGCGTAATTTTACACTCCTTTCTTATGTGATTCTTTTATAGCATCTAATTCCAGATGCAGTGTATCCTATAAAAATTGATTTGAAATTGAACAAAAAAATATCGATATAAATAAAAAAATTTATTTGTGATGGTATAATTTAAATTGTTAGGATAATATATAATTGATTTTGTAGAAAAAAATGAATTAAGTTTCGTATGATTTTTCCATTTGATTTTCGATCAATTCAATTAATAGTGAGACTTTGAGTGCCCCAATCATTTTTCTCTGATTCTTATAGTATCTTAATATTGAATCAGTTTTACTGGAGATATAGCAAGGACAATCTTTTTTAATATAAATTGGAGAAAATTATAATAGAAATAAGAATGAATATCAATAAATTTTCTTCAAAATATTACAAAATAGAATGCAAACATCTAACATTCTCTAATTTCTAATTAAAAAATGTTTTAATTAGAAAGAGAAAGCATTAAGATAAACAAAATACATAATTTTTTGACAATCAATTTTTTTCGAAATAACACCAATTCCCTCCAGACCAGAAAAAAGATACTTTGACGACAGCTGAAGCCCTTTTAAATGATAATAATTTCTTCAAAATATAAACTTTCTTCTCAATGCTTAATTCCACCAGATCATTACCGATCCATTTTACGTTAACCACCTTAAGAATAGAATTTCTCCTGAAGGATTTAAATTGTTTCACATGTCTTGAGTAAAAACATTTCAATACCAAATTTTGTTGGATTCGGAACCAGGTAGAGCGAGAGGGTCCTGGATGAATCGGTTGTAGCAGAGGATCCTCGAGGTTGAACTCGTTTGTAATTAAGTTCATAGCTAATTGGGTGTAGCTTCCTCTAGATTAAGGACGTACAACTGTTGTATATAACAAGTTTTTATTTTGTAATCAATATTCACTAAACTTTGCATATATCCAGCTTCTCTGAAAATGACTCGGTGGATTTTGGTAACTCAATAGCGTAATTTTACACTCCTTTCTTATGTGATTCTTTTATAGCATCTAATTCCAGATGCAGTGTATCCTATAAAAATTGATTTGAAATTGAACAAAAAAATATCGATATAAATAAAAAAATTTATTTGTGATGGTATAATTTAAATTGTAAGGATAATAATTGATTTTGTAGAAAAAAATGAATTAAGTTTCGTATGATTTTTCCATTTGATTTTCGATCAATTCAATTAATAGTGAGACTTTGAGTGCCCCAATCATTTTTCTCTGATTCTTATAGTATCTTAATATTGAATCAGTTTTACTGGAGATATAGCAGGGACAATATTTTTTAATATAAATTGGAGAAAATTATAATAGAAATAAGAATGAATATCAATAAATTTTCTTCAAAATATATTACAAAATAGAATGCAAACATCTAACATTCTCTAATTTCTAATTAAAAAATGTTTTAATTAGAAAAAGAAAGCACTAAAATAAACAAAATACATAATTTTTTAACAATCATTTTTTTTCGAAATAACACCAATTCCCTCCAGACCAAAAAAAAGATACTTTGACGACAGCTGAAGCCCTTTTAAATGATAATAATTTCTTCAAAATATGAACTTTCTTCCTAATGCTTAATTCCACCAGATCATTACCGATCCATTTTACGTTAACCACCTTAAGAAGCGGGGAATTTCGAAGAACATATTTAATGAACTTCATTTCTGATGTCGATCCTGAATTAATATTGATGTCAAAGATTTTGATATGTTTAAACTTTAAGGAAAATTTTTCAATTTCTTTGGAGCTTATCAACTCTATTTTTGAGCGAACCAATGCCGGATGTAAAGGAAAAAAAATTGATCATAATTATATATTTTTATTATTAATAATCAATGAAATAGTAAATATGGATAATCTATATGATCTTACAGATGTTATTTGAAGATGAACCAATGCCGGAGAATTTTCAAGGATACAAACAACTATTGCATATTCTAGAGGATAGTCTAAACACACAGTGAGATTGAGTGTTTTCAAAAGTTTGAATTTAATCTCTTTCAATGTTGATTCAACCTTGCAAAATAATTAAATTAATCACAAAAAACATCAACATTTAAAAAGAAGAAAAAGATAAATATGAGTTTTTCATATAAGCAATTTACCAGGCAAAAATCGGTTGCATAAAGTTGAAGATTAGACACCTTTGAAAGACTGCCAAGAAGATTAGACAAATCGTAGGAACGTGCATCTGTCCTAGAAAGACTAACTTTCGCAATCAACGGAGTATTCATAAAACTCAAATTAGAAAATGGACCATGAAATATCAAGACACGAAGATTAGGAGCATTTAAATTTAAAACTAAAGGGTAATAAAAACGAAGATCCAAATGCTTGAGGACTGGAGACAAATCGATCAATCTTTGGAGTGTTGTTGCACTAGCAAATTTGATATCATGAAGAACAAGAGAGGTTAAACTTTTAAACCCATCAAATGATGATGGAAGTTTAATCATGCAGCGGAACTTGATATCTAACATGGTCAATTTATCAAAAGAAAATACCGAGGATGGGATCAAATAATTATCATTATCGATAAAAGAAGAAAATTTCAATATAAGTTGTTGGATTTGATGAACAACTAAATGATCCAATAATATATTGATATCTGAGACACTGAAATATGCATCAAAATCGATACGGTCGTTCAATATTGCAAATCTCTGAATATTTCCTCTGTGAAGTAACATAAACCAAAAAATTCTGTGAATATTTTGAAATGATCCAAGGGAGTCAATATTGATTTCAGACATTGATCTCCATTTGTATCTCCAGGTTGTTGATAATAAGCTGGTGTTTAACTCCTAAAACTCCATTTGTAACCCCATCCAAAACTCCAATGAGGTTAACTCCTAAATTAACCTTGAAAGATGGTGAGGTATTAGAAGATATGACTCAATTCAGAAGCATGATTGGGTCATTACGGTACCTTAATCTAACTAGATTTGATATATCCTTTTATGTAAACCTATTAAGTCAGTTTCTTCATCAACCTACTGATCTACATTTACAAGCTGCAAAAAGGGTATTTAGGTATCTTAAGGGAACTCAAAATTTGGGACTAAGATTCACACCCTCTATGAATAAACCACAAACTATCATAGGATATTGTGATTTTGATTGGGGTGGAGATCTAGGGACCAGGAAGTCAATAACTGGGACCAGTCTTTGGTTTGGAGGAAATTTGGTTGGGTGGTCAGCAAAAAAGCAGAATGAGGTTTCAAAGTCTAGTTGTGAATCAGAATATAGAGCTCTTTCTGCAGTCTTCTCAGATGTTAAAAACTTGTGTAATTTGTTTAGAAAGTTGGATATTAGGTTTGATGAATCTCCAACTATCTATTGTGATAATAAGTCAGCCATCTTTATAGCTGAAAATCCTACAACTACACCTAGACTAAGACACATAGATATTTTCTATCATTATATAAAGGACCTAATAGCTAAGGGTACAGTGAAACTGGAATACATTTCTTCTATGCTTCGATATGCTGATGGATTTACAAATGTTTTGAGTAATGAACAATTTGAAACACATAAAAATAGATATAAATTAGTAACAACAGAGGCTCCATTAGTAGATAGTAAAGATTAAATGGATAGGATTACTTAAGTGGTTGTTCAATAGATTGAGTTCATTACGTTACAACAACAACTTCTCTAAATATATGCTTATTTTATGCTTAATTCTATTCTTGTTTTTTTTACAATGTTTAGTTATATTCTCTGGTTGGTTTTTGATATACATTCAATCATCTTTATGAGAACTGCAGATAGTATTAAACATATGGTAGTACTAGTGTTATATATAAACATGCAGGTATTAGCAATGTTACAGAAGCATCTATGAAATAAGTGAAAAGACTTGGTCTTCAGTAGAGAATTTGGTTCGATTTATTAAATAATGGGATGGAAGGGTTTTCCCAGAGAAAAAATTAAAAGATGAGCAAAAATAAGAATCCCAGCTGGGTTTTTCTCCCCTACTATCAACTTAATTAATAAACATCCATATTCCAACTACTTAAACCATGCTCCTTTACATCGATAGGAGCAAACTTATTAGAGATTTCACTTCATGCTGAACTTACTGGAGTTATGCTTGTGCTCTGGATTGTCTACAGTTTATATAGTGATGTACAAAGTCAATGATTCCCTGGTCACAGATGATTTTTTCGTTGCAAAATCTGGGGTTTTATTTCTAAAACTCATATTTTGAGGGGGAATATAGAATGATATAATATAAGGGGTCTATTGCAATAGTGACAGTAATGGCATAATTGTAATATTACTTTATAGAATTGTATTAGTTAAGTTTTCTTTCGATAAATAGATTAGGGTTTGTAATTTGGGATTATTCAATTTCAGTTTATATTTTCCTTTTTCATTCTAAACACTTCTTGATTGATCTTCTTCCTTTCTTCATTCTTCTACCGTTAGCTTCTTCTCTCTTTTATCATCATATACCATTCTTTACATTAACCACATCGGCGTCGGTTTGGGAATGCCTTCGCCAAATGCACTCCTCCGATTCAGAAACTCGCATTCTCAATCTGTGTTTCTAGTTACAGAGTATTAAGGAGAACAATCTTCCTGTGAAAGAATACCTGAGGAAATTTTGTATCATTAAAGATAAGCTGGCCGATTCCGGCGAAAAAATGAAGGACACGCAGATCATCCTCCTCGCGCTCGGAGGACTTGGACCAGAGTATCAACCGTTCGTCACTTCAATAACGACACAGTTCGACCATGCCATGACGTTTGCCACTCTTCAACAGCTGCTCGCCGATCACGAAATACAAATCGCACCGGCGCCGATGTCAATTAATGTAAGTCAATGTCGCAATAAAATCTCATCAAGATCATGCAAAATCAGATTTTTTGGCAAGAAATCACCCTTGTCAAATCTTTTTAAGAAAGGGCATGCAGCCCTAAATTGTTATAATTGGGTAAATTTCGTCCGGTACCCTAAATTGTTATAATCGCTGTAGTCTAACAGTAGAGTTAGCTAAATATTATGTTTTATAAATTCATTGGGATGTATATGGATTAACTCACTTAATTATATTACATTTCTCTTTACTCATACATCCATCTATTACATCATTCATCGTCGATCCTCTGTCAAGCTTCCGTCGAGCCTTCGTAGAGTCTCCCTCTGTTGATTGTCGTCTAGTGTGGCTTCTACGACCAGTTTGGTGAATATTCTTCCACATTAATTTGATGTTATTTTCTTTTTTGTTTTGGTTTTTGTGTTTTAATATGGGGTATAGCCATATGGGTTTTAGATTTTTATTTAATAGTGATGGAAGTAGGTTCTCGCTGTAGGCTAATTTTCTTGTATTGCTTAGGGTAGTCGCTTGAGGCATGCAGCTTGAAGAAGCACGTGACATACAGTAGCGCGAGCCCAGAATCAGAATTTCAAAATATATTTGTTACGAAAATAAAAAACTACTAAATTTTAAAATAACTTAGATGTGAATGTATGATTAAGAAATAGAGGACAAAATGTTAAATTTTGCAGTTAAATTGGAGAATAATTGAAGAATATAATAGAAATTAGAATGAAATATAAATTCATTAAAAAAATATTTTCAAAATACACAAAAAATACTGCAAAATATATAGAATTTAGCATCTATTAACCTCTTCTGATTCAACATTGTTTAAATTGAAAAAAAGAAGAATCCATTTCTATAAACAAAAGAAGCAGAATGCATTTCTATAATCATTTTTTGTGTTTCTCAAAATTACCCTAATATTTTCCAGGCCCAAAAAAATATACTTTGACAGCAGCTAGAAGTTCTTTGAAATGATAACAATTCCTTCAAAATATCAACTTTTTTCTCAATACTTAATTCCACCATATCACCTATCCATCTTACGTTAACCACCTTAAGAAGTGGCGAATTCCGAAGAACATATTTAATGAACATTATTTCCGATGTCAATCCTGAATCAATATTGATGTCAAAGATTTTGATATGTTTTTTTAATCTGAAGGATGTGTTTTCAATATTTCGGAGAAGTTTGTCGACTTTTTTCTTGGAGCCTGTGTAAAGTAAAAAATAAGAGATTAATCAAAATTATATATTTTTATTATTAAGCAACGATGATCTTACCAATGATATTTGAAGGTGAAACAATGCCGGAGAATTTTCAAGGATACAATCAACTACTGCATATTCTTGAGGACAGTCTAGACACAAGATTGAGTATTTTCAAAAGGTTGAATTTAATCTCTTGTAACGACGCTGATTCAATCTTGCAAAAGAATTTAATCGCAAAAACACAACATTTAAGAAGAAGATAAATCAGAATTTTTCATATAAGCAATATACTGGGCAAAAATCGGTTGCAGAAAGTTGAAGATTAGACACCTTTAAAAGACTGCCAAAAAGATTAGGCAAATCGTAAAGACGTCTAATTGTCCCAGAAAGGCTAGCTTTCGCAATCAACGGAGTTTGCATAAACTTCAAATCAGAAAAAGAACCATGATATTTCAAGGCACGAAGATTAGGAGCATTTAAAACTAAATAGTCATAAACACAAAGATCCAAATGCTTGAGGAGTGGAGATAAATCGATCAATCTTTGGAGTGTTGTTGCGCTAGCAAAATTGACGTGATGAAGAACAAGAGTGGTTAAACTTTTAAACCCATCAAATGATGATGGAAGTTTAATCATGCAGCAGAACTCGAGATCTATCGTTGTCAATTTATCAAAAGAAAATACCAAGGATGGAATGAAATAATAATAAACATTATCAAGAAAACGAACAGAGCCCAATATAAGTTGTTGGATTTGATGACCAACCAAATAATAATATATTGAGATCTGAGAGACCATCTAAATATTTCAATGCAAATCTCTGAATATTGCCATTGTGAAGTAACATAAACCGAAAAACTTTATTTTCAAACTCTTCGATCGAAATGATCTACGATCGATATGTATTTCAGACAGTTATCTCCATTGGTATCTCCAAGTCTTTGATAATAAGCTGGTGTTTATGGCAACCGCTTAAGAATGCTATCTATGATATTATCAGGTAGAATGCTGAGCCTATCCTTGACTGATTTTAATTTCATAGATTTTTTTGACATCTCTTAAGGTTGTTCTTCAACATATATAATCACCAACCGAAATAAAAATAAAATAAGCAAACATTCAACAAGATTGTTTGAAGACAATCAGTAAAAAAACACAAAAAACATACCAGTAATTGAGTGAAGAAGTATAAACAATACGTTAATGCTGATCAGATGATGTTCCTGAAATCCCTAGAAGCTGGCTGGGAGTGACAAAGAAAAGAAGTGAACAATGAAAAATATATGTGATAAAAAAGATAATAAAGTGAGAGACAAAGATAAGAAGGAAGACAAATATGATCTGCAACGATTTGAAAGAAAGAAAATCCTTTTTGCTGGGAAGTGTAAAAGTTTCTGCTTTTAATTCCCACCGGTTAATGAACATTTAAATTGGTTTTTATTGGGAAGTGCAAGGGTTTTTGTCGTTCTGATATAAAAAAGCAAGAATTGATTTATTAAAAAAAAGGTAATTCATTAATTAAGAAAAATTACCGTGGAAACTAATTAATTTAAATGGATTTTTTGGAGGGTTATGAAAAATCAACGGATTGGCCTAATTTCTGCCAAGAAATTGGGGCATCTTTAAGAAGAATTAAATGAAACATGATTAAGCGGAATTTCCGCCAATCGTCGATCGATATACAAACCTGAAAATCGATTTTTTATATAATCGCGTTTACTTCTCTCATTCTAGTCCAGTTTTCACCACGTCAGCCGATCCTGCACCTCCTATAGTCTTTACCTCGCCGCATCGACTGTCCGTGCCTCACCACTGATCTCCAACTCCAGTAGCCATCTGTCCTCCACCGATCGGCAACTTTGTCGACCGTCCTCCCTCCGAAAGTGAGTATGGTTTTGCTTCTCGTGCGCTTTTTCATTTTTCTTCTTGCTTCTTCACTTTATAATCCTACTACGTCTCTTTCCCCTTCTTCCATGTTTTTCTTCCTTTTTCCCCTTGTCTTTCTTAGTGATATCAATTTTTAATCTATTTCTTCACCGTCAATTTCTTCCCCTTCGATTTTTTAGTGTTCGATTTTTATATTTCAATTAGTGTTACCGATTTTTATATTGTTATTAATTTCTATATTTCGACTAGTTACTGATTACTATAGTGTTCCGATTTATATTTCGATTTACTGATTAGTATAATTATTGCCTTTATCTTATCTTATCTTATCTTAATTTAGTTTAATTTAATGTTATTTGTAAATAGTCTTAAATAATTCATATATGTTAAAAATTTGCTTGAATTAAATAATTGTTTAAAAAATAATTAATTTTAAATTTTTTAATTACTGATTTTATTTGATAGAATTGATTAATATTTTCCTTGAATTAAATAATTTTTTTAATAAATAATTTATTTTAATAAAAAAATAAATAAACATAAATAAAAGTAATTAAATAAAAAATATTCATTTATTTTTAGTTGATGAATAATTGTTTAATTATTATTTTTTATTATTCTTAAATTGTTTAAATAAATATTTAATAATGTTATTATATTAATAAATATTTAATTAAATTGTTTTTACTGATTATATGAAAATCATATTTGTAGAGTAAAAAGTAATTAAATATGTTGTAGCAAGCACTAAAAGTAGATATAAAGTAGGATGCTTACCATGCCCTAGACTGATTAATTGTACCAATAAGAAGATAATTTCTATTCTGAAGCTTCTACTAGATTCAATATGGTTATCTACAAACCACGTACATCACCAGCAACTGCATGATCTAAGCTTGTAAATGAAGAAGGAGCGATTTTAGAAGATTCTATTCTTTTTAGAATGTTGGTAGGATCATTACAATATTTAACATATCCAGTAAATCAAGTTTTTCAATTTCTACAACAGCCTCGGTTATCTCATATGACTGCGCGTCAGCACGTGGCTAAGTTGATTTTGAGGTTTGTTAATGGAACAATTCAAAATGGAATCCATTTTACAAAAACTTCAACTAGGAATTTAGTGGCCTTCTATGATTCTGATTTTGTAAGAGATCCTAATGATAAGAGGTCGGTTACAGGAATTTGTATCTGGTGATACGCAGGGAACAATTATTGATCTATATATTCTATCGATATAGAGAACCAACAATGTCTTTCTCACTACAAAAAAAAAGCGTAGTTCTAGCGGCTCCCTCCTGGCGGCCTGGCCGCCGGTAGACAGAACCATCGGTCAGGCCGCCGGTAGGCTACATTAGTCCGCCGACATAATTTTCCCTCGTAAATGAGAGAAATAAGCTGGCTGCTA
The DNA here is from genome assembly GCA_001185155.1 of Zostera marina. Classification (NCBI taxonomy): domain Eukaryota; kingdom Viridiplantae; phylum Streptophyta; class Magnoliopsida; order Alismatales; family Zosteraceae; genus Zostera; species Zostera marina. The sequence goes on along the minus strand of LFYR01001734.1, from coordinate 16,756 downwards.
GGCCGCCGGTATCTTTTTTTTTTAAAGTTACCAGTAGCTAGGCCACTAGGATCCCTTATTCCCTCAATGATCGGGAAGAAATGAATTGGAGGCCAAGCTGTCAGCTAATTTTCCCACCTGTTATTTTCATGAGCTGGCGGCCTGGTCGCCAGGAATTTCAAGAAACCCTAAAAATTTCCCACTTGCGCCGCCGTGGTCCCCCGTACAGTCAACCATAACTTAACTATTTCCTGGCGGCCAATTAGCCAGGATTTTTTTATATATATAAAATTTCCAAATTTCTTTCATTTCTCTCAACTTCTCCCCACTCCTCCCCAACTTTTCTTCGACGATTTGAGCACTTCCGGTCATCTTTCGAAGGTATTTTACTCCTCTTCTTCTTTTTCTTCATCTTCCTCTTCTCCATCTTCTTCTTATTTTTCTTCTTCTTCTTCTTGTCCTCTTATATTTCATCTCTTCTTCTTCTTCTTCTTCATTTAATCTACATTTTGTCTTTTTTATCTTTTTCTTTTGTTCTTCATTTGATTTTATGGGTGTTTGATTTAATCAGGGGTTTATCTATATATTTAGGGGTTTATGTATTTAGTATTTGGGGATTTATGTATTTGGGATTTTATTTGGGGGATTATGTATTTGGGGGTTTTATTTTAGGGTTAGATGTTAGGTTTTGAAATTAGTCATTTTTTGGTTGATTTAATTAGGGTTGATTTACTGTTTTAATTAGGGTTAAGTTTATGATTTAATTAGGATTAAGTTTATGGTTTATTTACTGTTAATTAGGATTGATTTATGTATGTTGATGAAATGAAATGGTTAAATTAAATGAAAAAAATGAAATGAAGTTTATCGGATTTATATATGTTTATGGATAAATTAAATGAAATGCATGAAGTGGAGTTAAATTAGGATTGATTTACTATATTTATGTATGTTGGTTTATGTATGTTTATGAATATTTATGTATATATGTTGATACAATAGGTTGATTTATGTATGTTATTTTGTAGTTTTAGTTTTATTTAGTTAGTTTTAGTTTTAGTTTTAGTTTTAATTATTTAGTTTTAGTTTTAGTTTTACTGTTTTAGTTTATTTATTTTTATTTTTAGTTTTATTTTATTTATTTACAGATTTTTTAATTAATTTAATTGGGGTTTTAATTATGTTATTTAAATTATTTTGTTATAGGTTGGATTTCTTCGCCGTCGGTCATCTGCCGAACTGTTTTTCCGTCGGACATCTCCCGACCGGTGTTTTGAAGGTTTGTAAAATTTTTAAATTCAAGTGTTATATGTGTTGTGTTATATGTGTGTTGTATCTTTTATTTTGGTTGTTTATGTAAATGATGTTTTATGTATTTGTGGGTTTCATTAGGGGATTAATTTGATGATGTTATTTTGGGGGTTTATGTATATGATGTTTAAGTTTTAGGGTTTTATTTTTTATTTTGGGATTAAGTATTAGGGTTTTGATTTTATTATTTAGGTTTTTAAATTTTTATTTTTATTTTTAAATTTAATTTTTTATTTGTTTTATCTACTGTTTTGAAATTTTTGTTTGTTTTTAAATTTTATAATTAAGTGTTTTTTTAATTCACTGTATTAATTTATTTTCATTTTAGTGTTTTGTTTAATTTTTGTTTGTTTTAAATCAATATTTTAAGGTTTATTTAAGATTTTATTTTAGTGTATTATTTACTTATATTATTTTCTTTTTGTAATATTGATAAATAAGAAAGATCATTACATATCATGTGTTGTATGTGTTAATCGATGTGATATATTATGTGTTATATATGTTGATATGTTGTGTAGGATTTGTAGATTTGCGATAGTCATATTGCGCTTTGCGATTGTCAGAAACGAGATATCAAAGTTCGTATTCAAAAAGACGACAATCGACAAAATAGAGATTAGGATAGTTAACGACTTCTTTAAAAAACTTCTTATTTTGTTTTGTCGTAAATTATTTTAATTATCGACTATTTCAATCTCAATTATAATTTCATTTTCAATTTCATTTTTATTTTCATTTAATATAATTTCTAATAAATAATATATAATTCATAATTAAATAAATAAAAATTCTGGGGGCTAGGCCGCTAGTAATCTTTTCCCGGGTTTTTTTTATTTTATTTTGCTTGGTAGATTATCCCGGTGGCCTGGCCGTCAGAAATTTGCTCGTGGGAAATTTATAGCAGCGGCCTAGCCGCCAACAATTTGCATCAATAATCGGAATCAAAAAATTATTACCGGCGGCCAGGCCGCCAGAATGATACATTTCTGGCAACATTACTTCTGACGATGATATATTGACGGTCGGGCCATTAGAACACCTAATACCGACGGCCTGGCCGCCAGTATTTGCCGCCAGAACTACGTTGTTTTTTTGTAGTGTCTATGATTCAACTTTTCAAATTTCCGATCGCTCTTTCGCTTCACAAATCTGATTTCAGAACGAACTATATATATATTCCTTAAGTTCCCAGCTCGTGCATTGATCCTTATATAAAGGGATTTACAACCAAATTGTTACTAGGATCCTAATTGTAGAATCACAAGTTTGTATTTGTATTATATAACATCGACCAATGTTGTTGTTGGAAAATAATTGGCTGAATCGATAGAAGATAGTCCCTGAATGAGGGTCAGAGTTAAAAGAGAATTTCTCCTGAAGGATTTAAATTGTTTCACATGTCTTGAGTAAAAACATTTCAATACCAAATTTTGTTGGATTTGGAACCAGTTAGAACGAGAGGGTCGTGGATAAATCGGTTGTGGCAGATTAGGATCCTCGAGGTCCAATTTGTTTGTAATTAAGTTCATAGCTAATTGGGCTGTAGCTTCCTCTAGATTAAGGACGTACAACTGTTGTATATAACAAGTTTTTATTTTGTAATCAATATTCACTAAACTTTGCATATATCCAGCTTCTCTGAAAATGACTCGGTGGATTTTGGTAACTCAATAGCGTAATTTTACACTCCTTTCTTATGTGATTCTTTTATAGCATCTAATTCCAGATGCAGTGTATCCTATAAAAATTGATTTGAAATTGAACAAAAAAATATCGATATAAATAAAAAAATTTATTTGTGATGGTATAATTTAAATTGTTAGGATAATATATAATTGATTTTGTAGAAAAAAATGAATTAAGTTTCGTATGATTTTTCCATTTGATTTTCGATCAATTCAATTAATAGTGAGACTTTGAGTGCCCCAATCATTTTTCTCTGATTCTTATAGTATCTTAATATTGAATCAGTTTTACTGGAGATATAGCAAGGACAATCTTTTTTAATATAAATTGGAGAAAATTATAATAGAAATAAGAATGAATATCAATAAATTTTCTTCAAAATATATTACAAAATAGAATGCAAACATCTAACATTCTCTAATTTCTAATTAAAAAATGTTTTAATTAGAAAAAGAAAGCACTAAAATAAACAAAATACATAATTTTTTAACAATCATTTTTTTTCGAAATAACACCAATTCCCTCCAGACCAAAAAAAAGATACTTTGACGACAGCTGAAGCCCTTTTAAATGATAATAATTTCTTCAAAATATAAACTTTCTTCTTAATGCTTAATTCCACCAGATCATTACCGATCCATTTTACGTTTACCACCTTAAGAAGCGGGGAATGAGAGAACAAAGATAGGAAGGAATACAAATGTATATTGTATTGACGAAGATAAATTCTTACATGATATTTATTAACATGTGTTCTGTTGGAAAGTGTAATTAATGATCTGAAAAGAAGTGAAGACAACAATTATAAATAAAACATAAATGAATGAGATTAAAGCATTTTCATTCAATGCAAAACTTGTTTTTTTGGGAAGTGCAAAGGTTTCTGCAAGTAATAAAGCAGTATTGATTTATTAAAGAGAAGATGAAACAGTTTTTCTTTTGTTCTTATTTTTATTGGAAATTGAGTGAATTAAAGATTTCTTCCATTCTTAATCATGCATTAAACAGAAGATGAAAAGATAAATAGTTTTTAAAATTAACAGAACTCTATCTTAAATTTCAATTACAGCCTCCTGCCTATTCTCCCTTTTTTCAGTTCTCTGCCTGAAGAGGTCTTAAACAAAATTCTTGGGAACTTGCCTATAAAAGATGCCATAAATACGAGCTTTTTTCAATGGAATGGAGATACAAGTGGAGATCTATATCAGATCTTACATTTATAGCGACTCATTTTCCACTCCAAACGATCAGGATTTATCAACATTGATGATACTATATTTGAGTAAAGTTTTTCAATTTCTTTTTCTTCACAGAGGTAATATTTGAACGTTTCAATTTAACAACATATGGAAAATCATTTCCTCCAAAGTGAATATATGGATGGATTATTTGATCAATTCTTCTATTCATCTACTTAAATTGACATTTTCTACCTAGTATTTGATCCCTTCTTCTGTCTTTTGTTTTGATAAGCTGACCATTTTAGATCTCAAGTCTTGCAAATTAATACTTCCTACTTCATTTGATGTGTTCAAAAATCTAACCACTCTTCGTTTAGAATCCATCATATTTGACAACGACAATAAGCTTGAGATTCTGATTAAACTATGCCTAATTCTGAGGGTTTTGGATGTTCGAATTCATTTAGGCATTCTATAAAGACTTATATTGCACGCTTCTAATCTTCAGTCCTTGCTAATTTTGGGTTCCTTATCATATTTGTAATTTAAAGAAACTAGAATGATGACCCATGCTGTTATCGAATTGAATCGTAGTGAATCTCTCTATGTTTTGACTAATATTCTATGTAATCTCTCAAATGTTGAGTATCTTGAATTTTGAGGTTCATTTATTTGTTAATATGTTTGATTTCCATTTTATTCTCTTTTTATTAACTTGTACTTCATTTCTTCTTTTATTTTACAGTTAAAGAAAATTAATATTAATCCTTCCATGATTGAACTTATAAAATTCAACCAATTAAAAACATTTTACCTCGGTGTGAATTTGGACTGCTCCAAAGAAACTTCCATTGTCTGTTGCATCCTCAAAAACTGTCCATCATTGACTTATCTTCTAATACATGTAATTAATCTCTATTTCATTTAACATTTACCCTTTTTATCAATTTTCTATTTTTTCATTTTTTTCCCTTACAGATTCATCATCTAGAAGATGAAAATGAATCGTTGTCTTCGTCAGATATGTTTTGGAATGATCTGAAAAGCAGTTCTTCAAACTTCAATTATCTCAAAATCTTTGATGTCAGCAATGTTCATGGATCAGAGTCAAAATTGAGATTCATTGCATATATTTATGAAATCACACCAATGATTGAGGTGTCTAACATAAAAATAAACTGGGAAAACATACCATTTGGGAAAGATGAAATGGGCAATATTCTGATTGAATTATTGTCATTTAAAAGAGCTTCAGGTGCCAAAGTAATTATTAAGAAACCTTTTGATTGATCTCATTAAAATCATATCGTATTAATTAATTATGTTCTTCGATAATTATACTTTTCACGTCCTTTTCTATTTTATTTGTATGGTGATAAAATATATTTTGAATGAAAATACAGATCTTATCTTTTTAGCAATCAGTGAAAAAATTTAAGGATTTGTAACTTGAGCTTCCATCATGCTTTAATCCTAGATTGCTAGAATCCTAGATTACTTCTAATTACAAACTAGACAATATTATCTTTTTTTTAATCAAGACTGCTTCATATGCAATCTATAGATGGCTAGATCAATAAGAGATCACCATTTTCTACATATATATGAACAATGAAAATTATTAATCCAAAGATTTTGATTCATTTTATCAGAATTCATCAAATCTCTTCACAGATTTTTGCTTGGTTTTGATATGTGATTAAAGCCCAGCCCATTGAGTTTTTTTAATTCTTATTCCGATTGAGTTTCCCATTGTTTCAACTGATATTTTAGTTTCTACTGATATAGTTTTAGGATACTTTTAATATGATTAAGTTTCTACTAATATTTCAGTTTGAATCTTTTTCAGTATAATTTTAGTTCGAATAAGTTTTTCTGATTTAGTTGATGGAGCTTATGGAGAGCTAATTGACAGCTATTGGAGAACTAATGGAGAGCTACTGGAGAGATACTCCAGAGTTACTCCAGAGCTACTCCAAAGTTACTCAATAATTTTCTTTTTCCGATTGAGTTTTTTAATTCTTATTCAAAATGAATTATTTCAGTTGAATTTCCAGTATATTTTGTATCAAAATATTCTACCAGTAGAAACTAAATCAACTACTTATGGTCTGTTTAATTCTGGTCTCTGTTTCTTTAATATTTCTGATTTAGTTTCATAGTTTTACATGTTGATGTTCATAATTTTTTTTATTACTCGTAATAGGATATTACACTGGTTGATTTTCATAATTGTTTTGTTTTGCTTTTATTTTATTTTTATGGATGAGTTTTTCTTAGAGGATTTAAATTATATTGTAGTATCATTAAGTTAAATTATTCAGAATAACTTTTCCGATAGGACCCTAAAATTTCATTGAGTTAAATTAATCAGAAGCTCATTTGAGTTAAAATATTCAGAATCACATAACATTCTTAACCTCAATGAGAATGCTTTGCTAGTCATTATAATTTATTGCGGAGTTCATTTCAAATTTAATCTATTTTCTAGATGATAAATCCTTTAATGCAGTAATATTTTTTGTAAAATCAATTGTATAATCTGTACTAATTATGATTGTATTACCCTAAGAAATTTAAACGAAAGACCTGAGTATAAACTAAATATGGTTACAGATGTTTTGATTAAATAAGCAAATTCAGTGCACGCTGAACCTCATTATTCTTTTAGTTTCTTTAAATGATTCTTCCCAACCTCTGAATATTTAATTTCTTAATATAGCTTTATGTATGCTTTTTGTCTTCTGCAGTGACATAATGGTAATCATCACTTCATCGGTAAGTTTCGAACTGTATTTTTTCATATGCTTAAATTCCATATGTATTATTTCTTTCGATTATGTTATAAATAATCATTTAATTTTTTTATGCCAAATATCAGTAGTGATGATACACTCGATATGGCCCAAGGCTAACAACAGTAACTCAGCCCATGACCCAGACTCGGCAAGGATCTGATCCAGGCCAAACCTACGCCTGACCCAACTACCATTCGGCACATCATATATTTAAGAACATGAAGTGCGCATCATATTTTGTCCGTCGTCGTGAGAGAATAGGAGATCGAGTCGGAGAGTACATTCACGGTTGCATTACAGTTCTCAACGTTTGTTTTTCTGTATTTCAAAACTTTCTTAGAAAAATTGATGTATGAATGAAGATTTTTCTTATTACTTTGTCTTTGCAGGTCTTCCTCTGGGAAAGCTCAACTCTTTTTTCTCCATCGTCTATTCGTAATACTGTTATTTTCCAACGATATGAAGGATGTTCTAAGCGTTAGAATCGTACTATATATTCTCTATCAAATAATGAGCCGTTATCATGAAAAAACTTTTGCTGAAATACTGTCTCTCAATTTCAGCCATCTCTTTAGGCAATCTTACTATATGTTACTCAAAGTTTTTGTTTTTCAAAAGAAATATTATTGAACACTATCTTATGTTATCCATCTCATAGGTATCGGTTGTTCCTATGTCTTACAATCGTGATGAACCTCCGGAAGAGGTTTTTAGTCGAATTATTGATATTTAATTTTATATTGTAACTATTTATAAACAATATTATACAGATCTTGATTATGATTTATGTTATAACTATTTATTCTTGAAAAATAATTATTGACTCGAAATCCTTAAAAAGTAAATTATATTTGTATTTCCATTTATCCGATACTTTTCACCAGGTAAATAAGGTGACCTTATTTCAACCGACGTTGCTCGAATTTCTAAAAAGTAGACGTTATCGGAACCTCGATCATAAATAATCAAAGATAGTTGGTTTCATTACCATAAATAATTGTTTAATACTAACAAATGCGAATTTTCAATGACAGTTTTTCAATAGTAATGTATCTTCCAAACCTTCAATTACGGATTGCAACCTTCCAGATTCAGATCTGGAACACTCCCTACTGATCTAAGGTGGCTCTCAGATTTATTCTTTCATGAAATTATGGCTTACTGATTTCTAGATCAGATCTGAAAATCTACTCGATCAGAAAAAAGGATTTAGGATGAAGAATAAGCAAGATTTATAGTGGTTTCACCCAAGTATGGTGTACGCCCACTTTGATGATTTTTATTGACGGTAGCTATTCCTATTACAAGATATAATGATACATTAGGTTTTCAGCTTTATATTAATAGTCTATAGTGTCGAAATTAACTTGGGCCTAATCCATGTTAATTACTCATAATTGGCCCAATAAGGGAACTAGTCATACAGTATTCCGAACTCGGCCACAACACACCAACAACTAGAGGTTCGGGTAGCCCAAGATGAACTGAGACACCTATTTCGGGTTTCGGGAGGTCCCAAGTCAACTCCTGGGAAGATCGACTTTTCCAGAAGTCGACTTTTCTAGAAGTCGACTTCTTCAGAAGTCGAGCTCTGGAAAAGTCAGACCTTGAGAAATTCGATCCCAGAAAGTCGACCTGGGGCCAGATCTGGTCAGTTAGGCAGTTACAACCCAAATGACCAGATTACCCCTATAAAAGTAGACGTTTTCGGAATTCTAAAAAGTAGACGTTTTTGGAACCTCGATAATAAATAATCAAAGCTAGTTTGTTTCATTACAATAAATAATTGTTTAATACTAACAAATGCGAATTTTCAATGACAGTTTTTCAATGGTAATGTATCTTCCTAACGTTCAGACATCGGTAAGTTATGTTATTGCAATTACGGATTGCAATCTTTCAGATTCAGATCTGGAACACTCCCTACTGATCTAAGGTGACTCTCAGATTTATTCTTTCACGAAATTATGGCTTACTTATTTTCAGATCAAATCTGAAAATCTATTCGATCAGAAAAAAAGGATTTAGGAAGAAGAATAAGCAAGATTTATAGTGGTTTCACCCAAGAATGGTGTACGCCCACTTTGATGATTTTTATTGACGGTAGCTATTCCTATTACAAGATGTAATGATACATTAGGTTTTCAACTTTATATTAATAGTCTATAGTGTCGAAATTAACTTGGGCCTAATCCAAGTTAATGACTCATCATTGGCCCAATAAGGGTACTAATTAAATAGTCTCTTAACACTTATATCTCCCATTAATTTGTATAAACCTCAACAAGTTATGTATTGGTACTTTTTTTTTTTGAAATAATTAAATTTCATTAAAAAAAAAGGCCAATGCCCAGTTTACATAGAGTATACAAATAGAAACATAAATAGAAAGAAATGAACAAAAAGCTCATTGACTCTCTCCCATTATCTATGTTAATTAGTCTAGTTATACAATAGCTAGATACGCTACCTCAAGAGGTTGGTCTCCCATACTTTCATCATAGATGTCTCCAAAGGGTGACAACAACATACTCTTCTTGTAATACTCTGAATCAAAGGAGAGACGGATGTCTTTAATGACCGCCTTAAGGACTACCTTAGGAGGCCTACTAACGTGTTGTCTATATCTTTTATTTCTTTCCATCCATATATTTCACGACAAGCACCCAATAGCATTCCATAGTAGCCCCCAAAGGGGAGAGTGGTGCGTAATTTTTTGCGCAGCCTCTGTCAGACCCCCAATCTAATATCTGAACTGGATTGGGTGGAAATTAAACTGAAATATTCATTATTTTTCAGAAGGCGAGATTTAGGTGCTCAATCAACAGAATTAATTAAGAGAGATCGGGAATAAGAACAGTTGAAGAAAAGATGATTCCTAGTTTCATCTTCCAGATTGCATAACAAGCAAATAGGAGGTACTTGTACTTTTCAACTTCTTAACTTTTTGAACGGAATATTAATTAATATGGTCCTATTTGTTAATACGGAATGCCCTATTCTAGAGATTAGCGGAAAAAATGAAATATAAGCCGTGGCACCTACAAAGCCAATGATGAACTATAAACAATCGATCCTAGATTTTGATGTTCTTATGTTGATTGTATACTGATGTAGTGAATATCCTGGAAATCGGGTTGAAACAGGAAGAAGAGAAGAAACAAGTTTCTTTAATAGAGGAAAAAGGGAAGATTACTTGGAATCCACCAATATTTAGATCTAGATCTAGAAGGCAAGAACAGTGAATGATAAAAAAGGAAACAGTAAAAACATAGAAAGAGGAAATCGAGAGGTAATTACTTGATTGACACAATATTCGATAATGATCTTCCTTCCTTGGGCCCATTATATTTATAGTTTTATACTCACATCAATGGTAATGGGCAGCCCATTTGATGTGAGTTAGAAATTCCTAAAGAGCTCACTCGAGAATTAGATGCAGGGTTAATAGTATTCTATACTGCATCATGCACCCTTTCTACAGGTTCAATTATCCTTAATTGATCTTCAATCACTGCTTCAGGGAAATACTTTCTGATATCACAGACATTGAATGGTCCATGGTTTCTTGCTTTCAGTTTTGAATATGTTCTAGAAGGTACTCTTTCCTTGCTTATATGAACCATGGCTAATTCACCTACGAACAATTCCTGTTTTCTTCTCTTTTTATCTGTTGACGCTTTATATTTGAGGTTTGACTGATTTAAAGCCTCTTCTACCATTCTATATATTTCCTGTGCCCTGCCTATCATATTTTCCACTACTGGTTGGTTCGAAGGTATGTCAGATATATCCATATCCATTGCTTGCTTAGGTTAGATGCCATAAGCTTTTATAAATGGACTGAAGCCAGTTGATCTGTTAACCATATAGTTGAATGCAAATTCAGCTTGTGGTTCTATTGAATCCCACTGTTTTTTATTTGTTCTCACTGGTGTTCTCAGTAGGTTTCCTACATATTTGTTTATTACTTTGGTCTATCCATCAGACTGAGAATGGCAAGTTGTGCTAAAATTGAGCTTAGTGTCAAACATTTCCCACAGAGTTTTCCAGAAATATGATAAAAACTTGGTGTCTCTGTCGTGGCTCTTGATATTTTCTTTATCATCCCTATGGAGGTTGTAAAAATCACCCTTTGTGAATGAGCAACTTGAGAAACCACCAGATTGCATTGCCACGTATGAGTGTTGTTGGCTTGGAGGAATGTTTGTACGTTGTATCTAAATCATGTATTAAATTCCTTGTATATAGTTCTATTCTTCTTTTCACTCTAAGAAATCTTTTCATAGATGGTGTCGTAAAATCGTGATTGTGCTTGTTATCGAAGTTCCAAACAGTCTATTTCTCTTCTATCTTCCTTAAACATAATAATGTTCTGCAACGAGTCCTTGGATTTCTTATCCGCCATGGTTTTGTGGTCTTGTTTAGTTGATTGATTACGACTAGGACTTTGGTGTTCGAAGAACCTTCCTTGCAGCAAACATGAGTCCTTTTTGTTAGTCCGTTCTTACTTCTTATGTTAGAGTATGGAGACGTTTTCTAAAGGGCATTAATTATAATTAGAATTAATGTAGGTCTTTTATGAGCCATTAAAATTAAATAGGTTTAATTCTGTTAAATGGACTTTAAGCCTTGTAATGGGTATTAGAGTTGCAAACACAAAACGACAATCTTAATCTCCCATATAAGTATCTTGTAATTATTTCTACTCGTTGTGAGAGAAAAAGAAGAAGAACGGAGTCATCCTCGTGGACGTAGGCACATTGCCGAACCACGTAAATTCTGTGTGTTTTTGCTCGGTTTTCTCAGTTCGATTTTGGCATAGATCTATCATCTTACAGTAGAGATTTTGCAAACAGAAAACCCGATCTTCCCTGCAAATGAGTACGTAGTAGTGGTCTTCTACTTGTTCAATTGTTTCAAATGTCATTCTTTTATACAGTTCATCAACCGTTGCTAGTAAGCTGTATTTCAAATAGATAGCTTCATTAATATTGCAATTCAATATAACCATGATGTACCAAAACAAAAGAATAGTTTAATATTACCTTGATGAATCATTCTCTTGATTATTACCTTCAATATTGTTAGAATTCAAATTATCCATTGTTTCTATTTCCTCAGATGTAATGAAAGAGGTTTAGAAACTGGAATCGTCAAATTTGAACAATAACAAATCTGAGATTTACACTAAAATTAAAGTATCATACCATGATTTAGACATTCAAGATGTCCATCAAATTCAGTATTGGACTCTGATTCAAAACCCTGGAATTTACAGAAATTACAAACATAAATAAATAATAAATAAGTAATTGGAGAATTAGAAAATAGGACAATTTTAAAATTCAGTAATATGAGGAGATAAATGTTTTTATACATGTAACGCTCAACAAACAATAAATGTGGTTCATCATCATGTGTTATGATACATATGATTCATTTTTTTTGAATTCCAATTAGAAAAATCAGAATTATAAAAAAGAGCACCACTGATCGAGAACTATGAATAAATGAGGTACATGAAAATGCTTTAAGATCATGGTAATGATTTTATAAAATCATCAAGATATGAAATATATAGTTCTCGACCTAATTGAGGATTTTATACGAATTCCAACCCACAAATTCGGTAAATTAAACATTGCAAGACAAAATATTCGGAATAATGATCCAAAATAAAGGTGTCTGAATTATAAAGAATATAGGAACTATATTTATAAAACATACTGATGGCTATCTAAACCTTGAACATAATTAATATCAGTATCTCAATGAAGGACTCAAGATATATAAATACAGTTAATGTTGAAATATGTATAAATGAGGTTTAAAATTTAAAATTAAAGGTATATAAATCTGAGGTTCATTAAAGATATGTGAAACTGAGTTTCATTTAAGGTATGTAAATATGTAATATGATGTTTAGAATTTAAAATTAAATGTATGTAAATGATGTTTAAAATTTAAAATTAAAGTATATAAATTTAAAATGATGTTAAATTACAGTTTCTGTTTTGAAGGTATGTAAATTTTAAAATTTAAAGTTAAACAATCACCACTTCAATCAAATCAAATATACTTTCACGAGTTATATCAAATATTTTAAACTTCTATCACTACGATCTTATCAATTCATTAATAAATTACAAAACTTTTGGTTAATTACAAACCATGAAAGCTATTTGGTTAATTAGAAACCATAAATATCAGTGTGATATAAGAAAGCAACCATAGAAGTTTCAATAATATATTAGTTTCAGTAGAAAAATAACTATTACATTTCAACTAAATGCAAAATAAGAGATCACTTGTAAAAAATAAATGCAACCTAGTCTTTAAATCCTAGGA
>LFYR01001731.1:20208-31359 GCA_001185155.1 Zostera marina | reverse complement strand
CAATCTGTCACAACGGCACGATTTCAAGGGGAGTATCACAAACTCTCTCCGACGCTTCTGTCACTCTAGCCGGAAGCTGTCTCGCCCATCTTTGAAGGAGAGTATCATAAACTCTCATCAACACTTCTGTCGTTTTGGCTAGAAGTCGTTTCAATTCAAGGGGAGTATCACAAACTCTCCACGACACTTCTGTCGCTTCGGCCAAAAGTTGTCACAATTCGGGGGGATTATCACAAACTCTCTCCGACACTCCTACCACTTCTGCCAGAACATATTTTTACAAGCCCCCTTCATCACGGATGTTTAAAAAATCGCGATTACGACGGGATACCGGTGGTTCGGTAGTCCCACAGACGGCGCCAACTGATGAAGCATTGAATCTGCTACCAGGGCTCGCGGTGGTGCGAGGTGATGCCGGAGGCTTTGGAGTCCACGACGCACGCTCTACGTCAAATACCTGCAAGTGGAAACTAGGCGATTCTAATGAGAATCGGCGAGTTTCGTAGTGATGCTCTGGTGTGAGAGAGGAACTTGAATCGTGCCTTTGAGTGTCCCCTTGAGACCCTTTTTATAGGATCTCGGAGGGCGCAATTAAAAAGCGGACATCGCGTCTATTGTCATATATGGTAACATTTATGACGTTGGCTGGCGGCGAGTAACGGTCGTAAGTCGCCGATTCAGGTATGGAAGTCGCCTAGTTAGGGCTAACTCGCCGAGTTTCTAGGGCCAAGATGTGCAGTCTACCATACTGCCGATCTTGCCTTAACTCGGCGAGTTATCCTTTATGTCGGCGACTTGGTAGTCCAATCTGGTGACTTACGGGCTAACTCGGCGATCTGGACGATGAACGTGTTCCGCACCGTGGGAGCTCTCCGGGGGTCCTGCCATAGCGACGGAGCCCTAGTCCTTGTTGAAAGGCGTTGCTGGGAGTGACTGCCGTAATCAGGCATGTCTCACCAAACTCCCTTCAATAAGGACTAGGGTTCCGTCGCTTTATGCCGGACCCCCGGAGAGTTCCACAAATGCGGAGGAAGTGTCTACGTCAAGTACTCAAGGAAACACCTGGGAATCGCCGACTGGGGCTACCAAGTCGCCGACTCCAGGGCTGAATCGCCGACTCTAGGCCTCGTGGTCAGTTCTGGTAGACTGCCAACTTGGCTCATGGGGAGTCGGCGATTGAACCTCTGGATCAGCGATTCGCACACCTGAATCGCCGACTCCCAGCCGTTACTTGAGCGGACCCACATCATTATGGCACCCTTCAATAGAGCACTATAATGAGGTGGGCCCCACGCTAATGAATGGGGAAACGTCCCCCAAGACCCTATAAAAGTGGTCCTTGGGGGTCCTCTACTCCCAAGTCATTCCCACTTGACCACACCACACCAGAGCAATCCAAGGAGCCCGAATCGCCTACTCCTAAGGGAGTCGCCGATTCCCCTCCACTTCTGTAGGTACATTGACGTAGAGCGCGCGTCGTTGACTCCAAAGCCTCCGGCCCTCCTCGCAACCCCGTGAGCCTACTGGTAGCAGATTCCGTGCTTCATCATGCCCGTAGTCCTTGTCGAACTTGCAGTATCTGTTCCTTCTTGTTCGGGCCTTTTTTATTGCAGGGTTTAGTTTTTCTGGTTGAGGAAACCTTATTCTTCCTTTCTCTTTGTTGTAGATTTTCTCTTTTGGAGTGCTGAAAACTGTGAATCCCAAGTGTTTATACCTTGGGTATTTTGATTTTCCGAACTCCTCAGATGTCTGGTAGACCTTCCCATCGTATTTTGGTCTCCAGGATGGTTCTCCTTTTTCAAATTTTTAGAATTTCTTCTTTGGTGCTTCATACGCCTTTTTGTTGCTTATGGCACCTTTTTCTTTTTCTTTTTCATACTCCTCAGAATTTATGTACTTCTGGGCTTTTGTTAGCAGATCTTCCATGCATTTCACATTACTAACATTTAGCTTTATTGCTAATGGTGTGTTCATGTCTAGCCCCTTTGAGTATGCGCAGATTGCAATTGTTGTGTTTAGGTCTGAAATTTTTTGCATGGCTTCTGTGAATTTAGTTGTGTAATTATGAAGCGTATCTCCATTCTGTTTGATTACAAATAATGACTCAGTACCCTTCCTGACTCTTGTGTTTTTACAATGCTGGGCAATAATTTTTTTCTTCAGGTCTGCAAAACTTGTTATGCTCCCTGGTAGTAGTTCGACGAACCATCTATATGTGGGCCCTTTTAGTGTTCCTGGGAATGCTCTGCACAGGATGTCATCCCTTGTTGTGGCCCATTGCATGCATTTCTCCCACAAGCATATTTATATGGTCTACTGGGCCCATCTTCCCATCATAGATTTGTAGCCTGGGTAGCCTGAATTTCAGAGGTGCTGGTTTTACCATTAGTGATTTATGCAGGGCATCCATGCCTACTAGCTAGTTTGGGATTTCGCCTCCTTCCCCTTCTGTGTCTCCCGTACCTTCCTCGTACACGGGTCTTTTGGGAGGGAGTTTAGATTTCTGTTCCTCTAGCTTATGAAGTGGCAGTGCGCTAGAGTGTGCTGCCTTATCGCTTGATACCTCCTGTTGTGCCTTAGCCTGCTTTGATGTTTGAGCTTTTGAATGAAATATTGATGCTTTGGACTTCTCAATAGTTTTCAGTTTTTCGCTCATTTTTGCTATGGTTTTCTTCATTTTCTCCAGCTCCTCTATGGGCATTTTTACGAATCCGCGAGTGGTTTCTGATGCTGAAGCCCTCGCTTCCTGGTTACTACAGGTTTTTCCTGGGGTTTTTCCTTATGAGGTGGTTCTTTCAATGGTTTCTCTTTCTCAGCAAGGAGTCGTATGGCTTTAGCTATTGCCTGTAGTGTAAGGTTCAGATTCTCCCCTCCTGTTGATGCTTGGGGGGTTTTCTCAAGTTCAACCTCGGGCTCAGCCTCAGGTCCAGTGGGAGTGTTTTTGTTTTTATTGCCCTTAGGTGGCCGACCCACTGGTCTTTTAGTTCTTTACTTGCCAGGCTGTTGTTCTGGCGCCTCCTGAGAGTTTGCTCCTCCTTGGGAAGTACTTCGTGTTACTACCATCCTGGAGTGTTCGACTTTCTTTTTTAGAGAAAAAAGTCGATTCTTGTGCACTTGGAGGATTCCTCGAAAGTCGCAGCTTGAAAGCGTAGCTCCTTGAGGAATCGACTTTTTGGAAAAAGTAGATCTTCTAAAGAGTCGATCCCTTGCCGGGCTGATCTCCTCGCAAGACTCCTTGGCTGGCGACTTGGAAAAAAGTCGAACCCTTTTTTCGAAAAAGTCGAGGAGCTTTTGTCGTGAGTATCTTTGAATCACACACGGCGCCAACTGATGGGGGTGAAACCCGACCAGTATTCCAAGACGCGCAAGCAAGCGCCAAGCGGGGAACTCCGCGGGAAATTGGACCGGAACTCAAGTGCGTAGAGCTCTGCTTCGCTAGGACTTCTTCCACTCCAAATGACCTGCCTTTAATGAGTGGGGGATGCCTCCTATTTATAGGGATTCTTATGGGGGTAATCTGGTCATTTGGGCAGTAACTGCCTAACTGATCAGATCGAGGCCCAAGGTCGACTTTCCAGAGATCGACTATCTGGGGATCCGACTTTCCTGGTGATCGACTTTATTCAGAAGTCGATCCCAGGGAAGTCGATCCTCAGGAAAGTCGATCTTCATAGAATTTGACTTGGAACCTCCCCAACCCTAGAATAGGTACCTTAACTCATCTTAGGCTATCCGGACTTCTAGTTGCTAATAAGTTGTGACCGGGTTCGGGATACTATATCACCATCGTCAAAATTCGAATTGGGGAAAAGTGGAGTGTCAAGCGCTAATCACTATTTATAGCCCTTGGGGAAATTGCAAAAAACCCCTAGAAATTTGCAAAAAATCTCCAAATATCATCAAGGATCTTCTGAGAGATCCTACGTTCCACAATCAAGAGTCGACGATTCCTAGAGGGAGTCGCCGACTCAAGAGGAAAATTTTCAAAACAACCCTCACAGTTACCCAAAATTTAGGAATCGACGATCGGGGCACCCAGTCACCGACTCAGGGTAAACAACAGCACATCTTCAGGAGGGAGTATCACAATCTCTCTCCAACACTTCTGTCGCTTCGGCCAGAAGTCGTCATATTTCGAGGGGGAGTATCACAAACTCTCCCGACACTTCTGTCACTTCGGACAGAAGTCGTCACATTTCGAGGGGGAGTATCACAAACTCTCCCGACACTTCTGTCACTTTGGACAGAAGTCGTCACATTTCGAGGGGGAGTATCACACACTTTCCCGACACTTCTGTCGCTTCGGCCTGAAGTCGTCAAATTTCGAGGGGGAGTATCACATGCTCTCCCGACACTTCTGCCGCTTCGGCCAGAAGTCGTCAAAAATTGAGCATGGTAAGATCTGTCGCTTTGGCCAGATTTACCAAGGATCAATTTGAGCAAAGGAGAGGCATCAAGGAAGGTAAAATCGCACGGTAAGTACAATAAGTAAATAAAATATGCGTTTTGGACTAATCTAATTATTTTGCAGGATGTTTTCTATTTTGCAGGAAAGGTTCTAATAGTAAACCAGACTCTGATAGTGAGTCAGACTCTGATAGTGAGTCAATCTATTTTGTCTCTTTGGCCTTAATAGATCTGGTTCACTTTGTCATTTTGGCCTTAATGGACTAAGAATTATGTTGTCGCTTTGGCTTCAATAATTCTTCTATCTTATCGCTTCGACCTTGATACACTTGGAGATCATTTTGTCGCTTTGGCCTTAGTGATCTCGACCCATCTTGCGCTTTGGCCTATGGGGTAACCGTCATTACAGACGTAAAGTCGCTCTTGATCAAGGTGGATGATGATGCACGAAATCTGCTACCAGTAGGCTCGCGGGGTTGCGAGGAGGGCCGGAGGCTTTGGAGTCCACGACGCACGCTCTACGTCAATGTACCTGCAGAAGAGGAGGGGAATCGGCGACTCACGTGGGAGTAGGCGATTCGGGCTCCTTAGTTTACTCTGGTTGGGGTGTGTCAAGTGTGAATGACCTGAGGATAGAGGTCCCCCAAGGACCCCTTTTATAGGGTCCTGGGGGACGTTTTCCCCATTCATTAGCGTGGGGCCCACCCCATTAAGGTATCCTATTAAGGAATGCCTTAATGGCGAGGGTCCGCTCAAGTAACGGCTGGTTGTCGGCGATTCAGGTGTGGGAATCGCCGATCCAGAGGTTCAATCGTCGACTCCCCATGAGCCTAGTGGAAGCCTACCAGAACTGTCCACGAGGCCTAGAGTCAGCGATTCACCCCTGGAGTCGGTGACTTGGTAGTCCCAATCGGCGACTCCCAGGTGCTGCCTTGAGTACTTGACGTAGACACTCCTTCCGAATTCGAGGAACTCTCCGGGGGTTCGGCAGCAAGTGACGGAACCCTAGTTCTTGTCGAAGGGCGTTGCTGGGAGTGACTGACGTGTTCAGGCATGTCTCACCAGTGGACTATAAACATCAGTTCTGATAGTGAACTAGATTTTGATAGTGAATCCACGCATTCTGTCGCTTCGCTCCTGATCAGAGTAGGACTATAAATACGTAGTTTCGTTGGCATGGAACTAGATTCTGATAGTGAATCAATCCATCTGATAGTGCATGGATCACGCAGAATCATTTGTGTCGTTGTGAACGCAATGACTCGATCCCATCTTGTCGCTTTGGCCTTGATGCGGATCGCCTTGCTTGGGGGGATACTGGCGGTACACGCATGTTTCTTGTGCTCTCTTCAGGGGGGAGTACTGGTGAGACATGTCTGATTACGTCAGTCACTCCCAGCAACGCCCTTCAACAAGGACTAGGGTTTCGTCGCTTTATGTCGTACCCCCAGAGAGTTCCACAGTGCGGAGGAAGTGTCTACATCAAATACTCAAGGAAACACCTAGGAATCGTCGACTAGGACTACCAAGTCGTCGATTTCAGAAGTGCATCGCCGACTCCAGACAGGGCACTCAGGTCTGGTAGACCGAGGACCTGAACACAAGGGTGTCGGCGAGTCCACCTCTGAATCGACGACTCCCATACCTGAGTCGCCGATTCTCAGCCGTTACTTGGGAGGGCTCACGTCATTATGGCTCCAAGTTGGACAAACAATTGATACTTTAGTAGTTTAAAAAAATGGCTCCAAGTTGTCTGCATGCCAAATGTTAGGAATATATGTTCCGTCTTCCCTCTTTAGTCTGTAAGTGCCTGGTCGGAGTTCTTCTCCCACCACGTATGGTCCTTCCCAATTTACGCCTAATTTGCCTTTGGAGCAGTCTTTTCGATTGATACTTGCTCTTCTCAATACTAGACTTCCCTTTCTGATTGCTTTATCTTTGACGTTCTTGTCGTGATATCTAGAGATACTTTGTTTATATGCTGCATTTTTTGCCTGTGCATTGTCCCGTAACTTATCCACTAATTCCAGAGCTGTCGTGCATGATCTCACGTTCTCCTGCGTGTCGTAGGTCAAGACTCTGACTGTTGGGATGCTGAGTTTTGTTGGGATTAGTGCCTCCATTCCGTATGCCAGTGAAAACGGAGTTTCCCCGGTGGGTATTTTTTCAGTAGTTTTGTATGCCCACAGGATTTCTGGTAGTAGATTTGCCCACGCACCTTTGGCTTGTTCGACCTTTTTCTTCAGTCCTTGAACAACAGCCCTGTTTGTGACTTCTACTTGTCCATTGCCCTATGGTCCATATTTTGGTGCTCATGTTCTCGCACAACCTCGTGAACTCCCCACCGGTAAACTGTGTCCCGTAATCTATCACTATATGCATGGGAACGCCGAATCTACACATTATGCATTTGAAGATAAATTTTGTTGTTGTACTTTTTGTTATCTTGGGTACTGCCCAATCCTCGACCCATTTTGTAAAGTAATCGACAACCATAAATATGAATTTAGCTTGGTATGTCGATACCGGGAATGGTCCAACAATATCTAGTCCCCACATTACAAATGGGATGAGACTTTTTACCCCTGTTAGCAGAGTTGCGGGATTTCTTTGTATATTTTTATGGATTTGACAAGCCTTGCATTTTCTTGCGAATAGGATTGCATCTCTTTTTAGGGTAGGTCAGAAGTGTTCCTGCCTCAATATTCATTGGGCTAAAGATCTTCCTCCCTGATGTATTCCGCATACTCCCTAATGAATCTCCTCTACAATGAATTGTCCTTCATATATTGAGACGCACTTCATTAGAGGTCCATCGTAGGATTTTTTGTATAGGATGGCTCCGATTAGGCAGAACCTCGGAATGCGCGTTTGTAGTTTACGCCTTTCATTCTTGTTCTCTGGAAGTTTTTGTCCCTCGAAATATTCTATCAAGGGTTTTCTCCAGTCTTCTGCCTGTATTGTGACTAGGTTGCACGAAGGTGTAGTTGCTGAGTCAACTAGTATCTCCCTCTACCCCCCTTCGAAAGTAGATGCGAGCTTTGCCAGGGCATCGGCTGAGTTTTTTTGACTCCTTGGTATCTGATCTATTTCCACCTTGTTAAACTGCAACTTTATTTATTCTAGCGTAGCTGCGTACTGTATGATCAGAGGTTCCTTGACTGTGAACTCCCTTGTGGACTGTCGAGCTACTAACTGGGAGTCGTCTTGATGACTACTGAGAAGGGCCCCAATCTTTTGAGTATTTTCAAGCCTTGGATTACAGTATCGTATTCTGCTATGTTATTTGTGGCTGAAAATTGTAACCTGACGGAGTGTTCGTATATTCTTTGGTCTGGAGTGATTATTTTTATTCCTACTCCTGAACCAGTACTGCAACTTGAGCCATCAACTTCTACTATCCAAGGCTTCTCATTACTTTCCTGAGTCATGTCCACAATGAAGTCTGCTACCGCTTGCCCTTTGATGGTCGTGCGGCTGGGATAAAATCTACATCGAACTCGCTTAGCTTCAGAGCCCACTTTGTAAGCCTTCCGAAAGTGTTTGGTCTGTGGAGTATTATGCGCAGCGGATGTTCTGTTAAGACTTTAATTGTACGAGCCAGGAAATATGCTCGAAATATGCGGGTTTCATGGATTACTGCTAGGACTAATATTTTTTCCACCGGAGGGTATCGTGTATCTGCCCCTTGCAGCCTTTTAGAGTGATAATATATTGGAATTTGTTCGTTATTCCTTTGGCATATTAAAACTGCACTGATGGCTTCTTCTGAAGCTGCTACATAAACATATAACTCTTCTCCCACTTTTGGTGAAGTTAGATGTGGTAATGAATCCAGGTGTGCCTTGAGCTGCTGAAATGCCTGCTCGCACTCTGGAGTCCATGTTACTGCTCCTTTTTTACTAGTTTTTAATAACTGGAAAAAGGGTTTGTATTTGTATGTTGTTTTGGAAATGAACCTGCTTAAGGCGTTGATTTTTCCATTCAGTTTCTGTACCTCTTTTATTGTTCGAGGTGGTGCTGATGAAGCACGGAATCTGCTACCAGTAGGCTCGTGGAGTTGCGAGATGGGCCGGAGGCTATGGAGTCCACGACGTGCGCTCTACATCAAACACCTGCAGAAGAGGAGGGGAATCGGCGACTCTCTTGGGAGTAGGCGATTCGGGCTCCTGGATGCTCTAGTGTGGAGTGTGTTGGTCAAGTGAGAATGTTATGAATGGAGGACAGCCCTAGGACCCCTTTTATAGGGTCCTAGAGGCGTTTCCATTCATTGAGTGGGGCCCACCCCATTATGGTACCCTATTGAAGGGCGCCATAATGGTGTGGGCCCGCCCAAGTAACGGCTGGGAGTCGGCGACTCAGGTGTGGGAGTCGCCGACCCAGAGGTGGAGTTGCCGACTCCTTTGAGGCCAAGTCCTCGGTCTACCAGACCCGAGTTTCCTGGCCGGAGTCGGCGATGCACCACTGGAGTTGGCGACTTGGTAGTCCCAGTCGGCGACTCCCAAGTGTTGCCTTGGGCTCTTGACGTAGACACGTGCCCCGCACCGTGGAAACCTTCCAGGGGTCCGGCATATAGCGACGGAACCCTATTCCTTGTTTGAACGGTGTTGCTGGGAGTGACTGACGTAATAGAGCATGTCTCACCAGTACTCCCCCTGAAGAGAGCATAGGAGACATGTGTGTACCGCCAGTATCCCCCCCAAGCAAGGTGATCCGCATCAAGGCCAAAGCGACAAGATGGGATCGAATCATTGCGGCCACAGCGACACAATGACTCCGTTATCCATGCACTATCAGATGGATTGATTCACTATCAGAATCTAGTTCCAGGCTAATGGAACTACATGTTTATAGTCCACCTCTGATCAGGAGCGACTTTTTCTGTGTCATCATCAAGGCCAAAGTGACAAGATGAGAGGAGATTATTAAGGCCAAAGCACAAAATAATTCCCATCCATTAAGGCCAAAGCGACAAAATGGACCGACTCACTATCAGAGCCTGATTCTGGCCAAAGCGACAGAATGCGTGGATCCTGGCCAAAGCGACAGGATCTAGTTCACTATCAGAACTGATGTTTATAGTCCACCCTGATCAAGAGCGACTTTACGTCCGCAACGACGGTTACCCCACCAAGGCCAAAGCGACAAAGTGGATCGAGATCATTAAGGCCAAAGCGACAAAATGATCTCCAAGTCTATCAAGGCCAAAGCGACAAGATAGAAGAATTATTGAGGCCGAAGTGACAAAATAATTCTAGGTCCATTAAGGCCAAAGCGACAAAATGGACCTGGATCTATTAAGGCCGAAGCGACAAAATAGACCCGATTCTGGCCAAAGCGACAGAATCATTCCTGCAAAACAAAAATAACCTGCAAAACAACTGTATCAGTCTAAAGGATATATTTATTGATTTACTGACCTTGCCATGCGGGGCTGCTCCTCGTGCTGCTCCTCCTTATGCTCAATAAATCCTTGATTGATCTGGTCGGAGCGACAGATCTATCATGCTCATAACGTCACAGCTTCTGGCCGAAGCGACAGAAGTGTCGGGAAGAGCTTATGTTACTCCCCCCAAGTTCAACGACTTCTGGCCGAAGCGACAGAAGTGTCGGGGAGAGCTTGTGATACTCCCCCCTTGAGATCATTAAGGCCGAAGCGTCAAAATGACCTCCGGTCTATTAAGGTCGAAGCGACGAAGTAGACCGACTCACTATCAGAGTCTGATTCTGACCAAGGCTATAGATCCACTATCAGAATCCGATTCTCGCCTCGGATACAGAACATGCTGATTCACTATTAGAATCTGATTCTGGTCGAGGCTACAGATTCACTATCAGAATCCGATCCTAGCCCGGATTACGGAATCTTACCTGCAAAAAAGGAAAACACTCTGCAAAACAACTAGATTAGTCCAAAAATGCATATATTTATTATTGAACTTACCGTGCGATTTACCTTTCGTGATGCCCCTCCTTTGCTCAAATTTATCCTCGGTAAATCTGGCTGAAGCGACAAATTTTACCGTGCTCAAAATTTTTTGACGACTTCTGGCCGAAGCGACAGAAGTGTCGGGAGAGCTTGTGTTACTCCCCTTGAAATTTGACGACTTCTGGCAGGAACGACAGAAGTGTCGAGAGAGCTTGTGATACTCCCCTCGTAATTTGACGACTTCTGGCCGGAGCGACAGAAGTGTCTGGAGAGCTTGTGATACTCCCCCCGAAATTTTGACGACTTCTGGCCGGAGCGACAGAAGTGTCTAGAGATTTAGTGATACTTCCCCCGAAATTTGACGACTTCTGGCCGGAGCGACAGAAGTGTCAGGAGAACTTGTGATGCTCCCCCCCAAAGATTGTGCCTTTGCGACACACAAACTTTTGGGACGAGTGTTTTTCGAAGTACGTGACTGTCGGTGAACTATCTATTGTTTTTCCTTTGCTAATCATTCATATAAATTACCCTTTAAATTGTAACTAAGGCCCGAAACTAGATTCACAAGTCGTAATTTAATCGCTCTGGACGTAAATTAGACTCTGCTAACCCTATTTCTAGCCACTCTGGGCGTAGACTTGGTCGTACGAATCGTAGCTCAGCCTACGGTTAAATTTACGGACAATTTATACCTCCAGATTAACGTAGAGTTACTAGAGATAGAGCAGACGACGAATTAGAAATATTCGACACTCAAGGGTTGCCTTGTAATTTGGAACCCTAACGATGGAGAGAGCTTGTAATACTCCCCCCTG
>LFYR01001730.1:0-18557 GCA_001185155.1 Zostera marina | reverse complement strand
AGGATGCGGCAGTCAAATTCGTATATCGCTCCATAGTGTGTCGATTCGGAGTTCCCCAACACATTGTCACAGACAATGGTACCCAATTCACAGGGGGGAAATTCTCGAGAATGTGCGAGGACCTCGGCACAAAACTTCACTTTGCTTCCGTTTACCGACCACAGGCAAACGGGCAAGTGGAGGTGACCAACAAGGCCATCGTAAAAGGTCTCAAAAAGAAAATCGAATCGGCAAAAGGGGCCTGGGCAGATAAGTTGTGCGAAATCCTATGGGCATATCGCACAACTAGTAAAAATCTCACGGGTAACACCCCCTTCGCTATGACATATGGAGTAGAGGCTGTCGTACCAATCGAGATGAGCATACCAACGTACAGGATCTCGAAGTACGACGATCAAATCAATGACCAAAACCTGGCCACAGAGCTAGAGTTGAGGGATGAAACCCGCGACGAGGCAGACCTGCGGAATGAATCGTACAAGGCCAGCGTATCACGATACCACAACCGCCAAGTACGCAAAAAAGTATTTCTGCCGGGAACCCTCGTCACGCGGAAGGCTAGTATCACCGAAAGGAATAGGCCAAGGAATAAGTTGTCATCCAACTTCGAGGGTCCATACATCGTCGATGAAAAGATAAGGCCAGGAACTTATCGCATGCGACAACAGGATGCAACAATGGTTCCAAACACCTGGCATGCTGACAACATGCAACAATACTACGCTTAGTATTGACCCTCCCCTTCCTTTGGTCCTTTCGTGTATAGCAAAATAAAATAGTTAGATTTTATTTTGAAACAGAGTAAATAAAAAGTTAAAATTTTTAAAAGTTCCTAGATATTTACGACTTTACCCTTAATAGATCAAAATTGTTTCGTCGCTATGGCCTTAACAAATTAACTTCATCTTGTCACTATGGCCTCGATGAATAGATCACTCTGTCGCTTTGGCCAGAAGTGAACTTAAAGGGTATAAGTCTTAAGAATACGTAAAACCCTAGATTATTCGCAATTAGGGTTTCGAAACTAATCTATTTTGTCGCTATGGCCTCAATAGATTAGAAATCGTTTTGTCGCTACGGCCTTAACGATCCGACCTCATCTTGTCTCTATGGCCTCGATGAAGGTAAACGATCACTCCATCGCTACGGCCGGAGCCAAACTACGACTCTAGAGTCTTAAGATTAATCGTATCTTTTTTATCTTTCGAATATATTTGTTGTCTTTAAATTTGTTAATCGATATTGCGACTTGCTATTAGTTGTGAAGTTTAATTTATTTTTGCGAATTTAACCGTAGACTGAGCTACGATTCGTACGACCAAGTCTACGCCCAGAGTGGCTAACGACAGGGTTAGTCTAATTTACGTCCAGAGCGGCTAAATTACGACTCGCGAATCTAGTTACGGGTCTTAGT
The DNA here is from genome assembly GCA_001185155.1 of Zostera marina. NCBI lineage: Eukaryota > Viridiplantae > Streptophyta > Magnoliopsida > Alismatales > Zosteraceae > Zostera > Zostera marina. The sequence continues at coordinate 17,143 of LFYR01001730.1, read as the reverse complement.
TACAATTCAAAAGAATAAAATAAATAAACAACTCAATAGAAAAGCAAAAACGATTAATTTCATTAAAATTTTCAGATTACAAAAAGAAGATTACAAAATGTTAACGACTTAGATCTAATCTTGTGCGGCTTCGTCCTTCATCTTGTCAAGAGCTTCTTTATTCTTCTCGAGCTCCTTAGGATGCTGCTCTACCCACGCCATAATATCCGTGATGTAGTCCGGAGGTAGAGCAGGAAACACTGTCGGCCCGAAGAAGATGAGCTCTTGAAGCTGGTCGGATTGGTAACGTACATCCAAATCCAACCCAGCAGCTTTCCCAGTAAGTGCGGCATTGTCATCTTTTAGAGTCAGAACCTCTTCTTCCGCAATTGCAAACTCGCTTTTCAGCTCAGTGGTTTCTCGTTGGCTCTGAGCAGCTTGCTTCTTCAACTCCGCTATCGTAGCCTCAAGCGAGGCCACGTGCCCTTTCTCACTAGCTAGTTGGCTCTTTAGATCTTCAATGTCTTTAGCACGGCCAGAACTAGCAGCTTTCAGATCTTTGCGAAGCGCCAAGATCTTCGTGACATACTCATCTATTTCTTTCTGCTTGGACTCAATGGTCTTGTCCTTCTTCGGCAGAATATTGTCACGGAGGTTCTCCATCCTGGACCTCACATTCTTCAGCTTATCAAGAGCCTTCTCACTCTCTTTGAGCTTTGCGTCGAGTTGGTTATACTTCTCTTGAATCTTCTCGACGTCATGGATAGAGTCTCCATGATAACAAGCATGTGCCATGTAACATGCGGCATTCATATGCTTCAAGAGTTCACTCCGGCACCAAGTCCCAGGATGCCCCAAAAGGAGTGACATCGCTTTCCTTCGAGTTTCAGCATCAGTCATGAAGTTGGGAAGTGTCACTCCAGCAGAAGTGTAAGGCACATAGCCCCTGGGAGGTGGTGGTGCAGAGCGAGAGCTCGACCCATGCTCAAAGGTCCGGCGAGGCTCGCTGCGAGAGGTTTTCTTCTTTCGCAATCTGATCAGCTTGCCCTCTCGGAACCTCTTGCGCATATAGAGAGGTGCAGCGTCGTGGTATAGAATCGATCGTTTCTGTCCACCCTCCAGCTCTTTCTCAGTTGGTGGTTCACGCGCTTCTTCCACGTCCTCAAATGTAAAGTCTTCCCTTTGGCAAAGGACAAAGGGAACACCGCGCAGCACAGAATATGCTGTCAGAGTACGTGCTATTCGATCCGAGGCCTCTATGTCCCTCGTAGTCATCTCAATCGAGGCGTTAATGTGCACTCGATTCGGATCGTTCCACATCTCCCGACTCCCGGGAAGAAATTCAGAAGTTATGAAAATGAACTCCTTTCTCCAGTTGGATCCGAAGTTCGTCGGGAGCTCATCGACGTTGTTCTCGTCGAAATGTCGTCGTGTGAACCCAAAGCGACCGGATGCAGACTTCTCTTTCGTGAGCTTGAAGAAATACAAGAACAAGCTCGCCGTCGCAGCAATGTTGAGCCCCCATCAGATGTTCATGAAGCCCCGCAGGATCACAAAGAATCCCGCCGGGAGTTGCGACAAGGACACTTTAAATGTCAAGAGCACTTCACTGATGATCTCCGGAATTGGCAGCTCGGAGAAGTGCTTGAAGTAGATCCTCGGGATGGCCTGGAACCCCGGGGGTGGCAGATTAATTGGCTGGTATCGCGACATCAAGTATCGCAGATGACCAGATATTTGAATCCCCGACAGCAGTGATCGAGCGTCGCTCGCATTCAGATTGGAGGGGGGATTCACTCCATCGGACCCATCCAAGGTTGCATGAGTCATTACTTGTTCATATTCGCCGCCCCCAGAACGACCGATAGGAAGCAACCTTGGCACGCCATTCACGGCGATTTCACAATGAGCGAACCCAGAGGGGTTCAAAGCTCCAACATATGTGTTTAAGTCGAGGTCCGGGTCTCGACTAGCATTCAGATCCACGGGAGGTGGCGGAGTTCTTTCAGAGCGCCGGCCCGCTCTACGGCGTGGATTTTGAGCACCACGGTCCACAGTCAAAATCTCCTCGAGGTTTATATTCAAGGGAGGAGGGACCCCTTTATTCTCTTCGGGCACATGTGCTTTTCCCTTCCCAATGGTGCGCCTTCTCTTTCTCTTCAGAGAAGGACCTTGGTTCGGGTTCAGTCCCGACACAATATGGCCTTCCGCGCTCACGACCAATGGTGCGGTGCGACGCGCGGAAGAATCATCAATCAGCATGGGAGTCGCCGAATCCAGCACACGAGTCGCCGATTCACTGAGAGGAATCGGCGAGTCACGGCCAGCAGTCGCCGACCCAATGGCAGCTGAGCCCTGCCCCCTTCGCTTGAAGGATTTCCCCTTGACAGGACCTGCATGTGTCGCCGACTCCACAGTGGGAATCGCCGACACAGAGGCCTCGGGAATTTCCCCCAGCTCAAGAGGCTGCCGTACGACCACAAGGGCCTTGCACTGAGTCGCCGACACTGGCGAGGCGCCAATTAGTTCGTGCACGGTGGCACTCAGCTCCATACCATGAGGTGGCACGACCGGAATCGCCGACTCAACCTCTCTGTCAGGAGAGGGAATCGGCGATTCAACGGTGTCCAACACCACATCTAGGTTATCCACGATCATTTCAGCTATGAAAGCTGACGTTTCAGTTTCTTTCAATGGAGACAAAGGGGAATCGGGGGTAGACATTGGGGGAATCGATGATTCGAAGTTTTAGAACTGGAGAATCGGCGATTCAAAAATCTGGAGGTTTAGGCGATTTAAGAGTGGCAAAAGTGTTGTGAGGTTTTGGGGAAAACCTCTCCACTATTTATAGCCCTTGGGAAAATTGCAAAAACCCCCCAGAAAACCCAAAATTTACAAATTTTGAGATCAAGATTCGATCTCCAAATCCCCCGAATCACGCCAAGTCGCCGACTCCACAGGGCAGTCGCCGACTCCGGGCAAAAACTCACAGCACTGTGAGAAAAATTTCCTTATTTGGAGATTTTACAAATATTCCCCGTATATCTCCCAAATATCCCAAGGATCTCCCAAAAAGATCCGACGGTTACACTAGGAGTCACCGACTCACAGAGGGAGTCGCCGACTCACAGGGGTAAAAAACAAAAATACCCCCTACCATAGGTATCGCCGACTAGCAAGGGTATTACAAACTCCAGTCGCCGATTCCGGGTAAAATAACACTGAAATTGCCCCAAGTGCAAGTTTTCAGAGGGGAGTATCGCAAGCTCTCCTGGCACTTCTGTCGCTTCGGCCAGAAGTCGTCAAAATTCGAGGGGGAGTATCACAAGCTCTCCCGGCACTTCTGTCGCTTCGGCCAGAAGTCGTCAAAATTCGAGGGGGAGTATCACAAGCTCTCCCGGCACTTCTGTCGCTTCGGCCGGAAGTCGTCAAAATTCGAGGGGGAGTATCACAAGCTCTCCCGGCACTTCTGTCGCTTCGGCCGGAAGTCGTCAAAATTCGAGGGGGAGTATCACAAGCTCTCCCGGCACTTCTGTCGCTTCGGCCGGAAGTCGTCAAAATTCGAGGGGGAGTATCACAAGCTCTCCCGGCACTTCTGTCGCTTCGGCCAGAAGTCGTCAAAATTCGAGGGGGAGTATCACAAGCTCTCCCGACACTTCTGTCGCTTCGGCCAGAAGTCGTCGAAAAATTTGAGCATGGTGAAATCTGTCGCTTCGGCCAGATTCACCAAGGACAAATTTGAGCAAAGGAAGGGCTTCACGAGAGGTAAATCGCACGGTAAGTTCAATAATATGTATATGCGTTTATGGACTAATCTAGTTGTTTTGCAGAGTGTTTTCCTTTTTTGCAGGTTAGATTCCGTAGTCCGGGTTAGGATCGGATTCTATAGTGAATTCGTAGCCCCGACCGGAATCAGATTCTAATAGTGAATCAATAGGTTCTGTATCCGAGGCGAGTATCGGATCCTGATAGTGGATCTGTAGCCTTGGTCAGAATCAGACTCTGATAGTGAGTCGGTCTGCTTCGTCGCTTCGGCCTTAGTAGACCAGAGGTCATTTTGACGCTTCGGCCTTAACGATCTCAAGGGGGGAGTATCACAAGTTCATCCCGACACTTCTGTCGCTTTGGCCAGAAGTCGTCAAATTCGGGGGAGAGTATCATAAACTCTTCCCGACACTTCTGTCGCTTTGGCCAGAAGCTGTCACATCATGAGCATGATAGATCTGTCGCTTCGGCCAGATCAATCAAGGATTTATTGAGCATAGGAAAGAGCAGCACGAGGAGCAGCCCCGCACGGCAAAGTCAGTAAGTCAATAGATATATCCTTTAGACTAATGCAGTTGTTTTGCAGGTTATTTTTGTTTTACAGGAACGATCCTGTCGCTTTGGCCAGGATCCACGCATTCTATCGCTTCGGCCAGAATCAGACTCTAAAAACGAGTCGGTCCATTTTGTCGCTATGGCCTCAATGGACCAAGAATTATTTTGTCGCTTTGTCCTCAATAATTCTCCTATCTTGTCGCTTTGGCCTTGATAGACTTGGAGATCATTTTGTCGCTTTGGCCTTAATGATCTCGACCCACTTTGTCGCTTCGGCCTTAGTGGGGTAACCGTCGTTGCGGACGTAAAGTCGCTCTTGATCAGGGTGGACTATAAACATCAGTTCTGATAGTGAACTAGATCCTGTCGCTTTGGGCAGGATCCACGCATTCTGTCGCTTTGGCCAGAATCAGACTCTGATAGTGAGTCGCTCCATTTTGTCACTTTGGCCTAATGGATGGGAATTATTTTGTCGCTTTGGGCCTTAATAATCTCCCTTCATCTTGTCGCTTCGGCCTTGATGATAACACAGAAAAAGTCGCTCCTGATCAGAGTTGGACTATAAACACGTAGTTCTATTGGCCTGGAACTGGATTCTGATAGTGAATCAATCCATCTAATAGTGCATGGATAACGGAGTCATTGTGTCGCTGTGGCCACATTGATTCGATCTCATCTTGTCGCTTTGGCCTTGATGCGGATCACCTTGCTTGGGGGGGGGATACTGGCGGTACACGGGTGTTCAGCCATACTCTCTTCAGGGGGGAGTACTGGTGAGACATGCCTGATTACGTCAGTCACTCCCAGCAACGCCCTTCAAACAAGGAATAGGGTTCCATCGCTATATGCCGGACCCCCGGAAAGGCTTCCACGGTGCCACGGTGCGGAGCACGTGTCTACGTCAAGAGCCCAAGTTAACACTTGGGAGTCTCCGACTGGGACTACCAAGTCGCCGACTCCAAGGGTGAATCGCCGATTCCGGCCAGGGATCTCGGGTCTGGTAGACCGAGGACTTGGCCTCCAAGGAATCGGCGACTCCACTCCTGGATCAGCGACTCCCACACCTGAGTCGCCGACTCCCAGCCGTTACGCGGGCAGGCCCACCCCATTATGGCACCCTTCAATAGGGCACCATAATGAGGTGGGCCCCACTCCATTGAATGGAAACGCCTCTAGGACCCTATAAAAGAGGTCCTAGGGGTGTCCTCCATTCACAACATACCCTCTTGACTCACACTCCACACTAGAGCAACCAAGGAGCCCGAATCGCCTACTCCCACGTGAGTCGCCGATTCCCCTCCTCTTCTGCAGGTGTTTGACGTAGAGCACGCGTCGTGGACTCCACAGCCTCCGGCTCATCTCGCCACCCCGCGAGCCCACTGGTAGCAGATTCCGTGCTTCATCAAGTTCATGGCATGTTATGATGCGTTGTACCTGTGAGGGTGCTTCCCCTTCCCATATACGTATGCACATGAGTCTCTAACTAATGTAGTAATGATTTTTTCAATTCGGAGGATATAGATGTGCCTATCAAGACTCCTCCTTTTGAGAGTTTGACTTCCTCAACTTGATTGGCTGAGGTTATGTCTTCTTCTTCCTCTCTTTCCTGGATGTACAGGGTTATTGGTTTGGCCATTTTAGTTGCCTTCCTGTATGAGTTTCTAGAGTCTTTCTGTGCTCCAAAAACTGTTGTCATTTTGCCATCTTTTCCTGGATACCTGAAGCATTGGTGGTAAGATGACGGTATCGCCTTGAAACCGTGAATGTTTGGTCTACCCAGGATCCCATTGAACGGAGAATCTATGTTGACCACGATGAAGTGTGCCGTGCGTGAGACTCTCTCGTTTCTTTTTCCCAGGGATATTTGTAAATCGATAGCTCCTACTACTGGGGCCTTTGTGTTTGTGAACCCGTAAATGACTTCCTTGGCCGGGGTTAGTCGATCCACCTTGTAGCCCATTTTTTCGAATGCAGCTAGGTACAGTATGTCTACCGAGCTGTCATTGTCCACCATTACTTTACTCAGACTTAAGTCATCCCCGATGTCCACCTGTATTACCAGCGGATCTTCGTGCGGGTTGACCATATTATCCAGATGTTCCTTAGAGAAGCTTATTCCCTCGCTTGGATATGATCTTTTCTTAGATTTTGGTACAGTAGTAGTCTGCATTACCTTTCACGAGTAACTTCTGCTTTCTCCTACTGATCCTCCGCCAAAGATTAAATTTATTACTCTTCTCTTGTGGTCAGTGTCTGAGTTGGGACTTTTCGAGCGTTGGCGCTTACCCTTGTTATTCGGGTCCTTGCAACCTTGTCGCCCCCTTTCTACTTTATTTATATATTGCTTTAGCTTTCCTTCCTTTACCTGTGTGTCTAGGAAAGTGCTTGGCTCCCTGCAATTTTCTGTGTTGTGCCCGTAGTCATTGTGGAACTTGCAGTACCTGTTCCTCCTTGTTCGGGCCTCTTTTATTGCAGGATTTAACTCTTCTGGTTGAGGAAACCTTATTTTGCCTTTTTCTCTATTGTAGATTTCCTCTTTTGGAGTGCTGAAAACCGTGAATCCCAAGTCTTTATACCTTGGATATTTCGATTTTCCAAACTCCTCAGATGTCTGGTAGACCTTTCCATCGTGTTTTGGTCTCCAGGATGATTCTCCTATTTCAAACTTCTGAAATTTTTTCTTTGGTGCTTCATATGCTTTTTTGTTGCTTATGGCACCTCTTTCTTTTTCTTTTTCATACTCCTCAGAATTTATGTACTTCTGGGCCTTTGTTAGCAGGTCTTCCATGCATTTCACATTACTAACATTTAGCTTTATGGCTAATGGTGTGTTCATGTCTAGCCCTTTTGAGTATGCGCAGATCGCAATTGTTATGTTCAGGTCGGAGATTTTTTGCATGGCTTCTGTGAATTTAGTTGTGTAATTCCGAAGCGTTTCTCCATTTTGTTTGATTGTGAATAATGATTCAGTGCCCTTCCTGACCCTTGTGTTTCCACAATGATGGGCAATGAATTTTTTCTTCAGGTTTGCAAAACTTGTTATGCTTCCTGGCTGTAGTTCGACGAACCATTTGTATGTAGGCCCTTTTAGTGTTCCTGGGAATGCTCTGCACAGGATGTCATCCCTTGTTGTGGCCCATTGCATTGCTCCCACGAACATGTTTATATGGTTCACTGGGTCCATCTTCCCATCATAGATCTATAGCCTGGGTAGCCTGAACTTCAGAGGTGCTAGTTTTACCATTAGCGATTTATGCAAGGCATCCATGCCCATCAGCCAGTTCGGGACTTCACCTTCTTTTCCTTCTGTGTCTCCCGTGCCTTCTTCGTATACGGGTTTTTTAGGAGGAGGTTTAGATTGCTCCTCTGGCTTGCGGGGTGGCAGTGCGCTAGAGTGTGCTGCCTTATGACTTGACACCTCCTGTTGTGCCTTAGCCTGTTTTGATGTTTGAGCCTTTGAATGAAACATTGATGCTTTGGATTTTTCAATATTCTTTATTTTTTCGCTCAGTTTTGCTATGGTTTCTTTCATTTTCTCCAGCTCCTCTATGGGCATCTTTACGAATCCGTGAGTGGTTTCTGATGCTGAAGCCCTTGCTCCCTGGTTGCTCACAGGTTTTTCCTTCTGAGGTGGTTCTTCCGAAGGTTTCTCCTTCTCAGCAAGAAGTCGGATGGCCTTAGCTATTGTCCGTACTGTGATGTTCAAGTTCTCCCCTCCTGCTGATGCTTGAGGGGTTTGCTCGGGCTCACCCTCGGGTTCAGCCTCAGGTCCAGTGGGAGTCCTTTTATTCTTGTTGCCCTTGGGTGGTCGACCCATTGGTCTTTTAGTTTTTGAGTTGCCAGGCTGTTGCTCTGGCGCCTCCTGAGAATTTGCTCCTCCTTGGGAAGTACTTCGTGTTACCACCATCCTGGAGTGTTCGATTTTTTTTAAAAAAAAGTCGATTCCTGTGCACTTGGGGAATTCCTTGGAAGTCGTAGCCTGAAAGCGTAGCTCCTTGATGAATTGACTTTTTCCCTTGGAAGAAAAAAGTCGATCTTCTGAAAAGTCGATCCCTTGCTGGCTGATTTCCTCCCAAGACTCCCTAGCTGGCGACTTGGAAAAAAGTCGATCCCTTTTTTCGAAAAATTCGAGGAGCTTTTGTCGTGAGTATCTTTGAATCACAGACGGCGCCAACTGATGGGGGTGAAACCCGACCAGTACTCCAAGACGCGCAAGCAAGCGCCAAGCGGGGAACTCCGCGGGAAATCGGACCGGAACTCAAGTGCGCAGAGCTCTGCTTCGCTAGGACTTCTTCCACTCCAAATGACCTGCCTTTAATGAGTGGGGGATGCCTCCTATTGATAGGGATTCTTATGGGGGTAATCTGGTCATTTGGGCAGTAACCGCCTAACTGATCAGATCGAGGCCTAAGGTCGACTTTCCTGGTGATCAACTTTATTCAGAAGTCGATCCCAGGGAAGTCCATCCTCAGGAAAGTCGATCTTCCTAGGATTCGACTTGGGACCTCCCCAACCCTAGAATAGGTACCTCAACTCATCTTAGGCTATCCGGACTCCTAGTTGCTGGTAAGTTGTGACTAGGTTCGGGAGACTGTATCACCAGTACTTCCCCCTCCTCTGTGTATTAGATATCTTGGGATACGTTTTTTAGTTCTATGGTCTGTGTGTTGGACCTTGTACTATCTTTTAGTACTATTCATTCTCGTCAAACTATCCATTCTCTTACATAATATCTCAATTCTCGCACTATGCACTATGAGAAAAAACATCACACTATGTATTTCAAATGCAACCCAAGATGCGTGTATGAGACAACCTTCAAAACTATGGTGCAGTAGAATCACTTCATTCATGATGGGTTTTTATGTTATGATCTTCTGACTATTATAACACCATATGTTTAAAGATGACACACTATCTTACCTAAGACTAAGAGATATCACAAGCATAGATTTGTGATTAAGAAATACCAAAGAAAGTAGGTGGGTTTGTCACTAGTCATTACATTTATCAAATATTGCTAATTGAAAATAAAATCAAAGAGAATAAAATAAAATTTCATAACCCATTTCATATAGAAAATGCAGTAATACGAAAAGAGCCGGACAGTGGCGAGTTCAGGTTATTAGACAAAAGAGACGGAATTGTTGGATCGTGATCCAAAACTATAAGGGGGGACAATAGCCTCTTTTCGATTTGCACAGATTAAATACGGAATTATCTATAAACACTTAAATTGAATAATAATAATAGTATAATACTATTATTGATCTAAATGATTATAATATTATATCTTATAATATAATAATATATATATATATAAACTTGTCTTTTTCTTTTCAAAGTTTACTACATGATATGAATACTGAGTCAACTTATTAGATAGTGTTTTATAAACAACTATAGTATATAGATACTAAGTTATATTATAAGCGCACGTTATAATATAGAGTAAAGGACCAGTTAACTGAATGTATATATGATAAGTAAATGTTTGACCAGATAACTGGATAGAGATTTGAACAATGAAAAATAACATCAGATACTTGACCAGATAACTGGATGAGGGATCTGTGGAAAGTAGTCAACCTCTATTCTTGACCAGATAACTGGAAGATGGATCCATTTAATTAAGTGTTGTTTTTAGATGATAGATAAATATTAAAGTTAACAGAGAGCAACACAGGAGATTTTATACTGGTTCACCCAAACAAGGGCTAATCCATTCCCGACAAACTATCGGAGTTCACTAGCCAAGCTCGGCTCGGCTCGGCTCGGCTCGGCTCGGCTCGTTAAGCTTAGTGGGCTCGTTGGTAGGTATAAAAAAGTAAAAAAATATTAAATTTAAAGAGAATAGAGGTGTAGCATAGTTGGTAAAAGGTTTGTTTAGTATTTGAGAGGTCATGAGTTTAATCCCTCATGTCTCCAAATAATTATTTCTTTTAATTCGAGCCCAGGAAATATAAAAAACTAAAAAAATATTAAATTCAGAGAGAATGGAGGTGTAGCAAAGATGGTAAAATGTCTGTTAAGTATGTGAGAGATCACGGGTTCGATCCTCCATGTCTCCATAAAAATAATTTCTTTTAATTCGAGCCCAGGCTCGCAGGCTCGAGCCTGGAAAATCTCTGACGAGCCGAGCCCAAGCCCGACTCTATAAGCAAAAGCTCGACTTGTTTGACACCCTACCTAAAGGTTATGGCAAAACCTTAGAGTATCAAGAAAATTCTTTAAACTTTTCTAAGCTTTAACGCTAACTTCTCTTAGGAACCAGTCTTTTACGGGTAGACTCACACCTTATAGTATTATGGAACTCTTAAAAACCTCTAACTTTTACGTATAAGTTAGAACCTTAGAGTATCAAGGAACTCTTAAAAACTCTTAAAACCTTTCTAAGCTTTAAGGCTAATTTCTCTTAGGAAACAGTCTTTTACGGGTAGACTCGATCACAGCTTAGAGTATTATGGAACTCTTAAAAATCTCTAACTTTTACGTGTAAGTTAGGACTTTAGAGTATCAAGGAACTCTTAAAAACTTAGAAATCTTTCAAGGTAGATTCGACCTAAAAGTTTTTCAGGAAACTCTATAAAACCAAACTTAGAGTTTTATGGTTGAGCTCAAAAACCTTCTCTCACACTTTGGTGATATTGAGACAAACCTCTCTACCAAAGTGGACACACACAAGAGATGATTAGAGGAGTGGAATATTAAGCACACAAAACTTTTTACTTGTAAAAATGAACAAAAAGGTTAGAAGTAGAAGTTGGAGAGCTTTTGAAGCTTTAGGAAGCTATAACACTTGAGAACTTTTGGAAGATTGGAAGCAAGAACACTTTGGAGATCTCAAGATGTGGAGTGAAATCTCTTTGAAATGCTTTAGGTGTGGTGGACGAAAATGAGAGGGTTACTCCTTTATTTATAGCCTTGGTCATTGATTCTCCACCTTTGGATCTTTAATGGAGGGTTTCTTGATTTCTCACAAAAGTCCAAGTCTTTTTTTTTTTGGGAAGATTCTTCTATGAATAGTAGATGCTTGTAATAGTAGAAGTTTGCTTTTTGTCAATAGTAGAAGTTTATTTTTTGCCAATAGTAGAAGCTTATAATAGTAGAAGCTTGCTTTTTGTCAATAGTAGAAGCTTGTTTTTTCCTTTTGAGAAGATTCCTTTGTGAATAATACATTTTGCTCATAGTTATTTGTACCTTGAATAAAGTGTTAGAGATAATAACAATAATTATTATATATTCAAGGTGTTTTATGCAATTGTACCAATTTCAATCTTGACTTTGATTAAACCTTTAACTTAATTAATTAATTTAAGTTAGGTTTAATATTGACTAATTTTATCTTTTAGATTAATAATGTAATTAGGGATAAAATTAACATGATTAAAATATAATCCTATATCGAGACAATTTTGATTCTACATATATATTTTAATTCACGTTTAGTTAATATTTTATTTTACCCTTATAAGCATGCTCCCTCTGAATTATTGACTCATAATATTCAGTTTAAAATAGTGGATAATATGTCTCCCCCTTAAAACAATAAGGTATTGACAAAGTAAAACTTGATACCTGTGGAGTATCTCCCCCTTAATGATAGAATATATCGAATTTGTGGAGAAAATAAAAGTTCATACCTTATTGAGCTTGATCACAAATTTGAATTTTGTGGTTGACCAAATGTGACTTCTTGCTTATAAGAATGTTAGTCAATAGGAGAAATATAATTTTGCTCATTTGAGAAAATAATATATATAAAGGCTAATTTTGATATACATTTTAAGGTAATTATGATATGATGATTTTAATTGCCTTGTGTTAAAATCATGCAATTGAATAATAATCCATGTGTGTTATGGATGAATTGATCTTAACATGTATGTAGTATGGATTAAAGATGTTATAATCCATAAGATATTTTAGTGAATAATATGTATGCATAAAACATGATTCACTAATAAATTTAAGAAAGATTTGTATTTAAGCACTTAAAGTTTTAAAATCCATGTCTTAGTGACTAATATGTAATCATATAAATATTCACTAAGTTTTAAAAGATTTTAAAATTTTCATTTCAGTCCTTAGAGTCTTAGTAATAAAACTTTACTTAACAAATTTCATTTAAGCCCTTTGAAGTTATGATAAATACTTAGATTAATACTTAAAAATTTTCATTTTAAAAGTATTAAATATTTCTAAGCATTTTTCGAATTAAAAAACTTCATATAAATATTTATTTTAAGTCCTTGAAGTTTTTAAATACCAATCCACTTGAAAAATATCACTTAACTCCTCAAGTTCAGTGAATTTTTCGTGTATTATTTACTTCCTAAAAATTTTCATTTTATCCTTGAAGTTATAATACTTAAACATGCAACCCTTTAATATTTTGTTTTTCTGTTGACTTGATCTATTTTTACATGCATTTCCTTATATGAAGATAAACGATTTTAAATCATAAACTGATCTTCATTTCATCGAAGGAAGTACACATGATTAATCTCATATACAATGAGATTAAGATCCACTACTGAATCTTGAAAACATAGCAGAAACAACAAAATATCAAAGTACGCAATGAGACCAAAACATAGACAACAAAACATCAACACATCTGGCATGGTTTGGGGTATGGTCTGGCTACTGGGAATGCACGGTTGGAATAACCTTGGTGTTGAACTCATTGAAGATGTTTGAGAGCTCCAGATTATATTCCCTCTTCATGTCTAGCTGCTGTCGAGTGACTCTGATCATCTCTTCCAGGTGGCCAATGCTCCTTTCCAACAGTTTTACTTGATGGCACAGCCTCACGATTTCTTTATTGAGGAAGACATTGGTGTCCTCAGAGTTTGGATCGTAGAGGTTGAACCATTTCTTCTTGAAGGAGCTGATGGTGAAGGGTTGAACACCAATCAGAGTTGTACTCGGGGACAAGGGGATGTTGAAATGTCCTTTCCCGAGTATCATTGAGAGCATCCTTGGAAAGTGGCATGCTCCGGTCATCTTCGTCAAGGTTAAGAGAAGGGAAGTCCAGTTCACCTTTATTAAATTCTGGTTGTGGCGTCGTCGCCGTTGTTATCGCGTTACCCCCAAATCTGGGGTGGTCGAAATGCTGCGGAGTGGCCAGGGGAGCTGCTAGGGTTTTCCGCCCAACGGGAAAACTGAGCTCACCTGAATTAACTGTCGCTAAGAAAGGGAAAGAGGATTAAGTTTAACTATTCGTTAATCAGTAGAAAAATGATTAACTTCTTTATTTTGAATTAATTGTAAACCATACTTTCATTGTTATTTATTACAATCGATTAAGATATAATTTACAACTAATTCAACTAACTCATAATTATCTGGCCCATACGTGATTAGTCCTCTTAGGATTTTATTTAAAATATTGCACTTCGACCTTTTTAGTTTCTTGTATTCGTTTCTATGAGTCACAGTGAATTTTGCCTGCATAGTAAACCTTGAAACAAAATTGTTAATTCATATAAAAAACAATTACATATTATATTTAGGTCCTGATAACAACTTCTTTGAAACTTTTGTGAATAAAACCCTGGTAGTTGTTAACTATCGGTTTATACAGTTTTATCATGACCTTAGTATTGTTTTTATCATACTTTGGTCCTAAGTCTTATTACATGGTAAATTTATATTTTTACCCTGTATTTTAGCATATTCTTATAACCTTAATGTTGGACAGGAGACAGAAGATAGTAACTAAGATGATCATAGGAGGCTCACTCAGGTTCTAAGCTTGTGGATAGAGGTTGTGATGAATGATCTTATGTAGAATCGACGCCTCTGGAATGAGCATAGAGTTTTCAATCTTATTGGTGCTCAATGGTTGAACCTGTGAGTGAGAGTGTTCCAAAGCAGTTCGGTGTTGCAAACAAAAGGTAGATCATCTAGGTTTTTATATTTTTGTAGCTTCACCCCATCATTTGGCCAATTAGTAGAAGAACTTAGTTGATCAGCTCGAAGGATGAGATAAGCTCCATTAATCATGGAGGTCATGGTAGGCGATCCTTGCCTCTCATACTTCAGATTGGAGTAGAACTGAGCAAGCTCAGATTTGTAGATGAAGAGCTGCCCGATATTCTCCAAATATGTTGTGAGACCATTGTAAGTATTGGAGTTGATAGGTTTTCTCTGCCGTTACCGATATCCATACCGGAGTTCCATTATAGATCTCTTGAATGGGAACCATTTTAGTGCGCTTTCTCCTTACTGGATTGAGTAGTGGTGGTCGTGGATGATACACAGGACTTGGAGGAAGATTGGGATTGATATTGAGCTCCAACTGGGGTGTAAGTTGCTCGATCAACTTCTCCATTCATGGTGAAGATCAGGTAGTTACAAGGAAGAGAAGTAGATTCATTCTTCCTTGGTTTCTCGATTAAATAGGCCTTAATCGTGAGCTTATCTCTTAAGCTTGGAAGAAGTGATTTCAGTTTTTGAGGAACTGACATTGCTTGTTAAACTTAACAAGTGATGATGACGACCATGGTCTATGATATCAGCTAACTATATAGGGTTGACCATTAAGATTTAAAAAATCTTAGGATGTTTTTCTTTAACAGGAGAATCTCGATCTTTTCCTGAGAGAAAGAGAGAGTAGAAAAGCTGAGATAATGAGCTTGTTTTAATGAGGCCAGATCTTCTGCGAAGTATAGATCATACGATCTTATCAATGGTTAAAGGCTTTAGATTTGATAAGTTTTTTTTAAATCTCTATATCTCTCACAGCAAAATGAAAAGACATACCTTTTGATGGTTTCGACGAGCTTCTTGCAGGAAGTTAAATTGTGGAGCGAATTATCGCGCACCTGTAGCTTGGAATGACTAAATGTCGACTGCTGCAGGTGTTGCAACTCATGATGTTCTTTCTGTATGCCGATGTGTGTAGGTCTGTGTGTATTGCAGGTGCCCAATTGTGGAGGCTTGTAGGTCGAGATAGCAGATCTTGCTCCGGTATTTCGCGAGAGATCGGATGTTTGTAACTCATGTTTTCTTGGTTTTAATTTATTCAAGAATATTTGCAATAGTATTTCATATAGCAGGTTAACACTGCTTACCAGCAAGCAACTCACAGTGTAATTTGATTAATATGCATAGTATTTTATGATGTTATAAATTATATTTCATATTTCAGCAAGCAACTCAACATGCATGCATGTGTTATATAGTTTTTAAATCATGCATAAGATCATAATAGTGTGTATGCAAGTTTGAATTTTATTTAATGAAAATGAGTAGATTCATTTTATCTTGCATACGTCTACATGCATGTATGTGTAAATATTTATACATAAGCTTAAAATTAACTTGAAGTACCATGCATGATGCATGCGATGAACTATATTAGCATGTATATACTTAGTTCATTGCATAGATCATATTTTAAGATGGTTATACACTTATGCATGTGATTAAGCTATTTTTTTCATGTGTAGCATGCATTTGAGCCTTTTAATATTACGTATATGCATGCATAGAATTATAACTTTTAATTTGTAATATCATACTATGACAAGGCGTATACATACTGATCTTAGTTTGAATCATGATCAATGTTATAAGTATAAATGTATTGAAGTGAAGAATATTGTTGGTACCATGGACCGCGGACCGCGGCCCATGGACCGCGGACCGCGGCCCATGGACCGCGGACCGCGGCCCATGGACCAAACAAGGCCTGTCGGCGGCCTGGGCGAGCGAACGGGCCCAACGCACGAGCCCGCGAGGAGAAACGAGGAGAGTTTGCGTATGGAGTTCGAGGAGATAAGGTACGGGTGGGAGTCGCCCAGAAGGAACGGACGCAGCAGACCGGTGTCCCCACCAAGGGACAGGAGAGCGCGGTCCCGGTCGCGGTCCCGGGAGAAAAGGGAAAGGGAGCACGAGAGGCTCCGGCGAAGGGAGCGCGCGGAGGAGAGGGAGCGCGCGGAAAGGGAAAGTAAGCGGGAAAGGATGCAGCTCGTGGAACTGATATCCACCCTACAGGAGAGCTAGCGTCAGCTACAGGAGCAGGTACACCAGCTCACAGTGACCCCCCACACCCTGGAGTCGGACGGGGGCGGAGGCGGAGACCCGATGTACGGACCGGCCCCCCCGGTTGGGGGACCCGGGAGCGACGCTCCACCCGTAGAGGCCCTGCAAGCCATTGCGGTGCCGGCGTTAGGGGGAGGCAACGGAGAGGCCCTAGCGCAGCACTTGCTAGACGAAGAGTACCCGCTGGGCTGGAGGGCCCCGAAGATCCCGTATTACAAGGGCGACACAGACCCGGAGGACCACCTGCACTCGTTCAAGACCAACATGGAAGACAGGACGAGCAGGAAGGACATCTGGTGTCGAATGTTCCGCAGGGCCCTGACGGGCGACGCGATAGCCTGGTACAGGACGCTGCCGACAGGGTCCATGCACACCTACGAGGGCCTAGTAGAGGTATTCTGGGCGGCCTTCGCGCACCGCCGAAGGAGGCCGAAAATCAAGGCCTCTCTCAGTACCGTCGCGCAGGGAGAATCGGAGAGCACGCACGCATACATGGATCGGTTCGTGAGGTGCAGAAGATCGAGGGGATCTCGGAAGAAGTGGTGCTATACGCCCTCACAAACGGCCTCCGACCCACGTATTTCGCGGGGGACCTGGTAAGAAAGCCGTCGAGAACCTTCGCCGAGGCCATGGAAAAATCCCATGGAGAAAGCAATATGGAGGACTACCTGGGCGCGAAGATCCTAGAGTGCAGGCGGGAACAGAGGGGGAAGGGCACTCCCGCAAATATGGGGGGGTAGCAGCAGCAGAGCCAGCCTCAGCATCAACAACTGCAGGTCAAGCCCCCAGC
>LFYR01001727.1:0-22465 GCA_001185155.1 Zostera marina | reverse complement strand
CTCTGGACTTAGTGGATGAGCTTAGGGATAATGCACAGGCAAAGAATGCAGCTTATAAACAAAGTATCGCTAGATATCACGACAAGAATGTCAAGGGTAAAGCGATAAGAAAAGGAAGTCTAGTATGGAGAAGAGCGAGTATCAGCAGAAAAGACTGCTCTAAAGGCAAACTAGGCGTAAATTGGGAAGGACCATACGTGGTGGAGGAAGAACTCCGACCAGGCACGTACAAGTTAAAGCGGGAAGATGGAACAGGCATCCCCAATACTTGGCACGCAGATAACCTACAGTTGTATTTTTAAAACAATTAAGTAAGGTTACTACTCTTGTAATAGTACGAACTATTTAACTAATATGTTATTTAGTTAATTAACTATTATTAGTAATCAGAACACTCAGAAAACATTCCATATATTGATTTGAAAAGAATTACAAGGGAATGTAAGTTACAACAAAAGATAGAGGATTTAATCTATTTTAGGGGGGGGATATCTTCAGAGCCCGCTTCATCGTTGTTATCCTGATCGTCTACAGAAAAGTCTGTATCAACGTCAGCAAGCGCTTTTAGAATCTCCTCCTCTTCATTCTCCCTTTCCTCCTCATCCGCTTCCTCTGCAAGCGCCCGATCACGAACTTCGGTGGCTTCTTTGGGATACTTGCGGGCTCAGTCATGAACATCTGCAGCCTCGAAGCCCGGGCAAACATGAGGACCCAGATCAACCAAGTCATTATAATCTCGCACGTTGACGAGAAAATCGGCTTGGAGTGTCTCCAGATGGGTGACCACACGTTGAAGCTCTTCAGTTGCAAGTCGAGCTTCCTCAGTTGCACGATGAGCTTCCGCAACTGCACGGTTGACCACCTCAGATGTTGTCTGGTCCGCTTTTTCCAGTCGCATTATCGTCTTCTTGTATTCATCCTGCGACTCCAGCAGCTTCTTGTTCTCCTCGTGAATCTCTCCCAGTTGGTCGGAGAGTGTGGAGATCTCTTTCCGAGAAGAATCAAGGTTCACATCTCGATCAGTAATCATCGAGTCTTTGATGATAACCTTGGCACGTTCAGCTGCAAGTTCCAACCTCGCAGCCTCCAACTCTCACCTAAGCTGGGAGATGTCCTGCTCTTTTTGTTTCAGAGTATTTCTTTGAGCAGCCCAGTCATCAGCCAACTTCTTATTAGTTTCAGACAAGGTGGAGGCATCTGTAATCTTCTGTGCAACCTCACCTTCCAGATCTCTGCATCGGCGCTTCGCCCTCTTCAACTCGTCTTCCGTGGACTGAGAGTCACGAAGATGAGATAGAGAAGAGATGCGGCCCTGGAACAAATGGTTGAGCTGCAAAAAGAATGAATAAATAAGGACACGCTCATAAAAAATAACTAAAGGATAAAGGACACTCACGTTGCTTAAATTCTGTCCAATCTCTTCGACAACCCGGTCCATCGGATACCCAGAGATAGCCCGCAGTGTGGTACGGGTGGCATCCGTATCAGGGGTCAGGGAAGACTTGGACCCATAGTTTCGGGGTCGCGATCCTGGATACCCCGGTAGCTGCGTCTCCCGGGTGGAAGAATAGTTGAAGCGACCCCGGGAGGACTCCCCAGGATAATAGGTCTTCTTGCGAAGAGGACTTCGTCGCTTGGGGGAGGGTCTCCTCGACTTCCTTGGAGGAGATGAGTGGGTCCGGGAAGGAGGAGTCCGTTCTTTCCTTTTCCTCCTCTCAGAGATCTCTTTTTCAGTCCGCTTAGACTGAACCTCTTTCTCCTTCTCCGCCTTCTCTCGCTCTTCCTCTGACAGAGTACGGAAGAAGCTAGAAAGCCTCGAGGCAGCAGAAGACTGCTCGGGAGTAGCGTCTTTTGGTACCTCCGAAGGTACCTCCCCTTCCTCAGTTCGTCGGGCCTCATCAGGAGTAGGGGACTTCGCCATTGTGTAGGCGTTCTCTAGCGCACGCTGCCTCAGGTGATCAGCGTCAGAAAGTTTGGAGGCAGCGGCATAAACTTTAGAACCCGTCTCGTTTTGTCCGACGCGTTCAGGGATACCTCCGGGGTGATGCATATAAAAATCTGCAAGAAACAAAAACAGAGTTAGAAAATATACGCGTGTATAAAAACACAAAAGGAAAACAGACAAAGGAAGACCTTGTCGGCTAAAGGTATCTTCAATCGCGTGACAAACAGGCACAGCGATAGGATGCAAAAAGGCGAGCTTTTGCACGGAAGCTCCCTCTTCCTCAGTCAGATCAGGACGAGGAATAGGCTTACGGCCACTAGTGGATGCAGGGAGAAGTCTGCTGCCAGGACATAACCTGCAATCCACGAAGATGAACTCACTCTTGTTCCGCCTGGTCGGAGGATCTTTCAAGATAGCAGAGTGAGTAACAGAAGAAGAACGGCTGGCACAGGAAATGAAAAGGCTGCCCTTCTTCGGATTTTGAAACGTGAAGAAGTGGAAGAACAGCCGAGCGGTAGGAACTATGCCAGCATCCCTGAGAACGTTAATGAAGCCCCTAACATAGAAGAAAAAGGCGGCACCCATTTGGGAGATGCACGTTCCAGAGTAAAGAAGTATTTCACTAATAATAGAAGGGATCGGAAGGATCGGAAAGTTAGTGAAATACACTCGATGGAGTGCCAGCATGAAATAGGGGGCACATCGCCAGTGTTCTCAGAGGGGTACGCCCAGTACACTCTCTCCCTAAGCTCTAACCCCCTCAAAATTTTTCGGGCAGCATCCAAGGAAAGGGTGTTAGAACAGCTACCCGCGTTAGAAGAAAGGGGGTAGCCCGGAATATCAGTCAGAGAGACTGTACAGAAGGAACCATACCCGGTTCCATATTCGCCAAGGTCAAGGATAGGGACGACGTGGAAACCGTTACGGACAAGAACGGACCACTGACGCCAAGAACCATCAATCTCCCAATAGAAAGATGGGGCGTGCTTCTCTTCAAGGGGAGAAGGAAAAGGGTATTTGTCCCTCGTCTCAGGGGGATAATCCAAGGGAGACCTCTCTAAAATGTGAATGTTTTGACTACGAACCTCGGGAGGAGGTGGAACGGAACTGTCCGTAGTCATAGAAAAAACCTCCGAAGTAGGAGTCTCCTCAGGAATGGAAGTCAAAATAATAGTGGGAGGAGGAGTCCTAACAACGGAGGGAGGGGTTCCTCCAATATCTACATCCTCTGAGGAAGAAGAATAATAAGAGGAGGAACCCGAGCTTCCCGAACTAGATGTGGAACACCCCGAACTGGAACGTACGGGGGGAGAAGGGGGAGCACCTACAAACAAAAAAGAAACAAATAAAGAGTAAGTTACGAAATAAATGATAAATAAGTAACTTACTAGGAGGTACGGGCTTGCGCGTACGACGGGAAAGCATTTTCTTCCTACTTCCAACAGGTACGGAAGGAGAAGTTCTAGGCTCCGGTACGACAGGAGCAGCCTGAACAGACTCGGGTTGAGGAGGAGCATCCTGAACCTCGACGGTAACAGACTCTGGTTGAGGAGGAGCGTCTGGCTGTGAGTTCTTGTCAGAAGACATTATAAAATCTGCACGAAGAACGGAGCAGTCAGGCCAAATTAAGGCAAAAGTCGATCCCAAGAAAAGTCATGGACTTAAGGGAATCAAACTTGCAATATAAGGGAAGTCGATCTCAGAAGTCGATCCCAGAAAAGTCGACTGTCAGGAGACAAAGATCTCAAGAAGTCGATCACAGGGAAGTCGACTGTCAGGAAGTCGATCCCAGTAAACGGATCCAACTTTGAAAAGTCGATGACAAGGCGTCAAACTTCACAAAGTTGGACCACAGTCCAATGGGGAACAACTTCGAAAGGGACCGACTTTCAGAAAAGTCGGACCCCAAGGAAGTCGAACCCAGTGCAGCCTCAGTAGAGCCCGATAACAAAAGTCGGACCCCAGAAAGCTGCACCTCCAAGGCTAAAGTCGAAGCCTCACGCACGCTGGAAGTCGAAGCGAAGAGGCTGGAAGTCGAAGCGAAGAAGTCGATGTGAAGAAAGTCGATGCCTCAGAGCGATGGAAACAAGTGGAGAGGAAGTGAACCCCCCTCCGCTATTTATAGGGGAAAGTCGAATACGAACCGTCGCGGGCACTGTTCATCCGGGTCGACCCGTTGGGCCGGGAAGCCCACGGGCCCGGCAGGCCCACGACGGCCCAGTCCGTGAAAAACCCCAAAACCCGACTAGATGGCGTCGACATTTCAGAAAAACCTTCGACATTCCGCAGAAAAGCATGTTCGACATTCCCAGGAAAAAGGGATAGACGTCGACATTTAACAAGGAAGTCGATACCTTCAAAAGAGAAGGTCAGGATCGACATTCCGCAGGAAAGCATGTTCGACATTCCCAGGAGAAGGGGATAGGCGTCGACATTTGGCAAGGAATTCGAAACCTTCAAAAGAGAAGGTCAGGATCGACATTCCACACCACTCTAATCGACATCCTCAGGAAAAGGTGGGATCGACATTTTTAGACAACATCGACATTTCCAGGGAGAAATGAGATCGACTTGTCAAAAATTCGACACCTTTAGAAAAGGATCAGCAGTCATCAACATCCTCAGAAAAAAGGTGGGATCGACATTTTTAGACAACATCGACATTTCCAGGGAGAAATGAGATCGACTTGTCAAAAATTCGACACCTTTAGAAAAGGATCAGCAGTCATCGACATCCTCAGAAAAAAGGTGGGATCGACATTTTTAGACAACATCGACATTTCCAGGGAGAAATGAGATCGACTTGTCAAAAATCGGACACCTTTAGAAAAGGATCAGCAGTCATCGACTTTCTCGGAAAAAAGGTGGGATCGACATTTTTAGGCAACATCGACATTTCCAGGGAGAAACGAGATCGACTTGCCAAAAATCCGACACCTTTAGAAAAGGAAAAAAGAATATGGTACTGACCAAGAAAAATTTCGGTTACACTAACGTACTTCAAAGTAAAGGTGTAAGGCAAATAAAGGAAAAGGTAAAAAGATATTTATTCAAAATTGCAAAAATGATGAATGAAAAATTTTACAGGATCCTAATTAAAATTAATACGGCGACGCAAGCGACGAGGGACCTGATCCAGCGGAGAAGCACCGCGGCGGGGACGCCTCCGACGTCGGCCACGGGGAGGAACAGCAGAAGAAGAGGCAGGCGGAAGATCGCCACCAGACCATTCTTCAAAAATGGACTCCCGAGCAGCAACAATAACACTCTGCCGCTCAACAATAAGCTGGCGCAGAGAAGGAAGATCCAAGGTTGACGACCGAGGATCCAAAATATTCAGAATTCGATCCAGCTCCTCAATCTCTCCCTGAATAAAATCAGCAAAGAGACTCACAAGAAGAGCCATGGATGGATGAAGGAAAAGGAGAACCTAGGGGTCCTATTTATAGACCCTAGGACAGCACAAAAGGACAAAATGGCAAAGTCGACTTTTTACGCAAGGGATCGACTTTTGACCCAAAGCACCAGGAATCGACTTTTTGGCAAAAGTCGACCAAACTCAACAAGAGATCGACATTTGGCAAAAGTCGAGGAAAATCAACAGGGAATCGACATTTAGCAAAAGTCGACCAAAACCAACAAGGGATCGACTTTTTCCTCCCACATAAAAGGGGCGCAGAAAAAAGAACCCAGACAAGTTGGAGTTGCAGAGGCACACCAAGACAGGAGGGTGCAACACGAAATGCTCCTGAGGAATCGTGGAAGTCCACAACACGGACGGGGATACGGCAGCAAAATGAGCTGAGCCATATAAAGATATTTGAACTCCTACTATTACTGGACGCAGTAACAAAGTAGGACACCAAATTAACTCTACCTGCGGAAGAACGCGGATAGAGAAAGTCTTAATGGTAACAGAGTCAGGATGCGTATCCCATCCAAAGCAAAGAGTGAACCTCACCTACGGAAACGTAGTGTTGGACGAGGGATGTACTCAAAAGTGAACCCCACCTACGGAAGAACGTAGGTTAGACGGGGTTAGACGGGGAACACATCAGCAAGAGTGAACCTCACCTACGGAAACGTAGTGTTGGACGAGGGATGTACTCAAGAGTAAACCTCACCTACGGAAGAACGTAGGTTAGACGAGGAACATACTCAAGAACAATCCTCACCCACGGATGAACGTAGGTAGACGAGGAATCACACTTAGCCTCAGTCGCAGAAAGGCGAGCAAAAGGAGGGGGCAAGTATTCAAGTAATAGTCCTCACCCACGGACGAACGTGGGTAGACGAGGAAATACACTCAGCCCCTATCGCAGAAAGGCGGAAAAAAGGAGGGGGTCGGGTACTCTCAAAAACCCGCCACAGGGAAGAGAACCCAAGCAGTGCTCAAGGACGGCTCAGGCAAGGCGTCAAGGTGGGCAAGCAGGGTTCCGCGGGAGAATCGGGCCGGACAGGTGTGCAAGGAGTAGGCTTCGGCTAGGACAAACCGGACAATAGTTGGCAAAAGCGCGTGACAACCTCCGTGGAAGCATAGATACAACCTCGCAGGCGTGGAGGGGGGGGAATACTGGTGAGAGAGGATCGTACATCCAGGGACATCACCAGAAATCCACATCCCAGCACGCAAAGAGGGGGGGAATACTGATAGTACAGGGTCCGACACACAGGCCATAGTACTAAAAGACGTATCCCAAAGTACCTAGTACGCAGAGGAGGGGGGAGTACTGGTGATACAGTATCCCGAACACGGTCACAACCTACCAGCAACTAGAAGTCCGGATAGCCTAAGATGAGTTGAGGTATCTATTCTAGGGTTATGGAGGTCCCAGGTCGAATCCTAGGAAGATCGACTTCCCTGGGATCGACTTTTGAGTAAAGTCGATCACCAGGAAAAGTCGACCCCCAGAAAGTCGATCTCTGGAAAGTCGACCCCTGGACCCAATCTGATCAGTTAGGCAGTTAGGCGGTTACTGCCCAAATGACCAGATTGACCCCATAAGAACCCCTATAAATAGAGGGCACCCCCCACTCATTAAAGGCAAGTCATTTGGAGAAGAAGAAGTCCTAGCGAAGCAGAGCTCTGCACACTTGAGTTCCGGTCCGGTTTCCCGCGGAGTTCCCCGCTTGGCGCTTGCTTGCGCGTCTTGGAGTACTGGTCGGGTTTCACCCCCATCAACAAGTATGGATTCTGAGCGAGAATTACGTTGTTGTACTGTTGAAAAAACATCATTTGACGAGACATCGCTTCATTCTGATGAGCTATCGCCTTCTCGACTGCATCGTTGACCTTATCATCAACCTCAGTTTCGGTCATAGGAGCTTTTCCTTAATCTTTCGAAAAGGTGCCCATATTCATACGATGCGTTGTCTTCTTACTCAATGAGGAACCAGTTGTTCCTAATAGTCTAGTTTTTTTCGAGATTCTACCGATATGTTCGCTTATAGCAAACTGGATCAGAACCTAATTAAAAAAAAGAGATGAAAATAATGTAAATTTACTTAATTAATTATATTGAAAAAAAATATGAAATACCTTGTCCGACATCTTTTCTTGTTCAACCATTTTTTTGCTTCTTCAGTTTCCATCCATTGAAGAGCTTTCTTTATCTTTAAAAAAACAAATAAAAGTAGTCAAAAAATAGTAATTAACGGTAATTAATTAAAAAGATGACGTACCACTCGTTGGTCTTTTGATAAGCTGTCTTTACTTTTTGTTTCCAAATTTCACCTTCAATTAATCCCTTTTGTTCCTGCAATATTAAAATTATAAAAAAAATTATAAAAGAAATTGAAAGTATATATAAAATTAAATAATTTACTTACAACTTCGTAATTTCGTTGTGAAAGACTTTTCGAACCTAAACTGTGTGAAGTTTGTTTTGCCCGATTGCTTTTGTTAATTTAAGAAATTTCCTGCAATTACGAAAAAGATAAAATAAAGTAATTAAGTTAAATTTTTCTAATTTTATTGTATTAAAAAGAAATAATATTTAATACGTACTATTCCCCTCGGTGATCTTTTCTGGTTCAGCTTGTTTAGAAATTGATCTTTGATGACGTAGTCGGGTAAAGTTTTCATAACTTCTTCGACTGATAATTCTGGATTATTATATTTATCTATTAAAGCGTTTCTCCATAATTTGTTTAACCTTTCGTTGATATGTCGATAAGCTTCGTTTGTACCACTAAAATCAAATTCTCTTTGTACGATGAATAATTATAAAATTAACTATATAATTTATAATAATAATTAATTATAAATTAATGAAGTATTGTTTCCATCGCTTCATCTAGGTTTGCATGTTCTTGTTCAGACCATGGTACGTTCAGGAGGTAAGGACGTGACTTTCATCTTCTTCTTTGATGGTCTCTCATTGTTTTTGCCGAAAATAATAGAATTTCTAAAAAATTCAAATTCAGAAAGACCTTCTCTCCCGAGGGTCGTTTAGGTGCTTCTTCAATTTCAATTTTGTTATTGAAATCCTTCTTATTACGTCTATACGGATGGTCTTTTTCCAAGAAACGACGGTATCCAAGAAAGCTCTCTTTCTTTTCATATTTCAATCGAACACTACTCGTTTTTTCAAAACAAACTGCACATGCCAATTTTCCTTTCGTGCTCCAACCAGAAAGATCACCATATCCAGGATAATCGTTAATTGTCCACATCACTGCAGCATGCATTTGAAAGCTATTTTGAGTAACCACGTCATATGTTGTGACACCGGTGGTCCATAAATTTTTTAACTCATCAATCAGTGGTTGTAAGTAGACATCTATATCATTACCAGGTGATGTAGGTTCGGAAATTAGAAGACTCAAAATGAAATTGGGTTGTTTCATACATATCCACGGAGGAAGATTATAAGGCATAAGAACGACTGGCCACGTGCTATGAGAAACTGACATCATACTAAATGGATTAAATTCATCGCTTGCAAGTCCCAATATGATATTACGTGGTTCAGAAGCAAAATCGGGATATCGATCGTCAAATTGTGTCCATTGCAATGAATCTGCCAGATGACGAAGAATTCTATCTTTTTTCCGATCATTTTTATGCCAAGTCATTCCTTTAGAAATATCTTTACACAAAAACAATCTTTTAAGTCGTGGTATCAACGGAAAATATCTCAAATATTTGGCGGGGATCCGTTTTCTTTTTTCATCATCATCTTTGTTCAACCACCTTGAAACACCACATGTAGGACAAATTTGCTATCTTTATATTTTTTTCGATAAATGATACAATCGTTCCGACATGCATCGATTTTTTCAAACCGTAACCCCAAATCACGAACAACTGACTTAGCTCGATACATATTCTTCGGGATCACTTCAATTCCATTGGGATGAGATCGACGTAAAATGGATAACAACGTCTCAAATGATTTATCGGACCACTGATTGATACACTTACATTGAAATAATTCCAAAATAAAAGATAGCTTAGTAAATTCGGTACAACCGGGCCATAATTCTTGTTCAGCGTCTTTCAACCGATTAACAAAAGTCGAATCATAATTGAAATTTGGAAGATCTTCGTTCGATTCTAGAAGATCTTCATCATTATGATCTGCAATAATATTTTCGTTTAGATCGGAAAGATCTTCATTTCCATCTGGAATATTTTTAATCTCAACTGGCCACGCAAACCTGGTGAGACATGCCTGATTACGTCAGTCACTCCCAGCAACGCCCTTCAACAAGGACTAGGATTCCGTCGCTTTACGTCGGACCCCCGGAAGGCATCCACGGTGCGGACAAAGTGTCTACGTCAAGTACTCAAGGCAACACCTGGGAATCGCCGACTAGGACTACTAAGTCACTGATTCCAGGGGTGAATCACCGACTCTAGACAGGGCACTCGGGTCTGGTAGATCGAGGACCTGACCACAAGGGAGTCGGCGACTCCACCTCTGAATCGGCGACTCCCATACCTGAGTCGCCGATTCCCAGCCATTACTTGGGAGGGCCCACGTCATTATGGCACCCTTAATTGAGCACCATAATGGAGTGGACCCCACGCTAATGAATGGGGAAACGCCCCCAGGACCCTATAAAAGGGGTCCTTGGGGGTCCTCCACCCCCAAGTCATTCACACTTGACTCACACTCCACACTAGAGCAACCAAGGATCCCGAGTCGCCGACTCTCACGTGAGTCGCCGATTCCCCTCTACTTCTGTAGGTATTTGACGTAGAGCGCGCGTCGTGGACTCCAAAGCCTCCGGCCCTCCTCGCAACCCCGCGAGCCTACTAGTAGCAGATTTCGTGCTTCATCTCAACAGGCCACGCAAACCAAATTACGCATTTCATTTGGTCCATCTACAACTATATTTTCTACGTTTGGTTCTGAATCGTAAGTTCGCTCACCATGTTTCGTCCATATAACATAATGTGCCAACCAACCATTCATGAATATGTGTTGACGTAAATCAGCAATTGGAATTACATTTTTATTGGTACAATCTTTACATGAACATGGTAAACATCCTTCCTTATACAAACTATGACATTTTTGTAAACCATATTCAACAAACGCTGTCAGACCATCTCTGAATTCTTGGTTAGAGGGGGTCAAAGTTAACCAAGCCTTATCGGGTACCCGGATTTCAGACATTCAACTGAAATATATACAATTATAATTGATTGATAAACAATTATTTCAAAACTAACTAACAATCACACTTATACAAAATCTGATTGTTACTTTTTTTAACTAATAATTAAATTAAAATAATTGATTAATTAATTAATTATTAATTAAATAAATAAATAAATGATTTTTAATTTTTACATAATTGTTTCAAATATTGGATTTTAAATCAGTTTTTTCATGTAAAAACTGATTATTGGAATTTCCATTATTATTTTAATTTATTTTTAATTAATTATTTAAAATTAATAATTAATTACTAAACAATTATTTAAAAACTAATTAACAATCACACTTATAGAAAATCTGATTGTTACTTTTTTTAATCTAATTGTTACTTAAATTTAAATAATTATTTAATTAGTTATTAATTAAATAAATAATTATTAATTTTTAGATAATTATTTCAAACATTGGATTTTAATTAATAATTATTGGAATTTAATTTATTTTTAGATTATTGGAATTTCCAATATTATCTTCATTAACTAATTAAATAATTAATTAAAAATTAAAAATTGATTACTATACAATTATTTAAAAACTAACTAACGTTCACATTTATACAAAATCTGATTGTTACTTTTTTTTAATTAATAAATAATTAAATAATTATTTAAATTTAATTAAATAATCAAAACTATTTATTCATACAAACCCCCAAATACAAACTCTAAATCCTAAAATAGATCAAACCCCCAACATCAAATAATCAAAAAAAAAACAAATCAAAATATATTAATCAAGACAACAACAAAAATGAAGAACAAAAAACTAATAAAAATATATATCAAACAACAATAGAGAATTAAATGAAGAAGAAGGAAAGAAAAAGAAGAGAAGAGAAGATAGGAAGAAGAAGAAGAATATGAAAAAGAAGAAGAAGAAGGGAGCACTACAAAAAACCAGCGCAATTCTGACGCTCATCTCCCGGCGGCCCAGGCCGCCGGTAGATACGACCAGCGGCCAGGCCGCCGGAATGTTACACTTGTCCGTCAGCATAATTTTCCCTCGTAAATGAGAGAAATGAGCTGGCAGCCAGGCCGACGGTATATTTTTTTGTAAAAAATGCCAGCAGCCTGCCGCCGGCTCCAATTTCCCCAACGGTCGGAAAGAAGTGATCCGGCGGCCTGGCCGCCGGCATACTAAAACCCTCAACGGTCGGAAGAAAAATTGCTGGTGGCTTGGCCGCTGGATACTTTTTCCCGCTTGTTTTTTTCAGTAGTCGGCGGCCTGGCCGCCAGGATTTTTAGGAAACCCTAATTTTTACCACTTGCGCCGCCGTGGTCCCCCGTACAGTCAAACATAGTCAAACGAAACTTAAGTATTTCCCAGCGGCCAGGCCGCCAGGATTTTATATATATATATATATAATTCCAGACTTTTCTCATTTCCCCCCAAATCATTCCCACTCCTCCCCACTCCTCCCTAATCTTCCCCAAGTCTCCTCCGACGATCTAGGCTTCCTCCGGTCATTTTCTTGTGGTCATCAAAGGTAAATCTTCTCTTCATCTTCTTCTTCATCTTTCTCTCTTCTTCTTGATTTATTTCCTCTTCTTCTTCTTATTCCCGTTTTTCTTCTTATTTTTCATGTATTCTTTTTATTTTCTTCTTCATGTAATCTTCTTTTTTTGATTTGGGGTTTATTGATTTTGTGATTGTTTATGTTAAATATTGATTTTATGTTGATCTTCATTTATTTATTTTGATTTGGGGTTTATTTGATTATTGTATTTAGGGATTTTATCTATTTTAGTGTTTATGTATTTGGGATTTGTGTATTTTAGGGTTTATGTATTTTTGGATGTTTTAGTTTAGGGTTTTTAGTTTTAGTTATT
Organism: Zostera marina; assembly: GCA_001185155.1. Lineage (NCBI taxonomy): Eukaryota > Viridiplantae > Streptophyta > Magnoliopsida > Alismatales > Zosteraceae > Zostera > Zostera marina. The sequence continues at coordinate 10,019 of LFYR01001727.1, read as the reverse complement.
ATTGATTAATGTGTTGTTTAAGTTATTGTTTAATTTGAAGTTATTATTGATTAATTTATGTTTTTATGTAGTACTATTTGAAATTTATTTAGGATTTAAGTTACTGTTTTTATGGATTAATTTAGGATTAATTTAGGATTTATTTAGGATTTATTATTGATTAATTTAAGTTACTGTTTTTATGTAGTAATGTTTATGTTTTTAAGTTACTGTTTTTATATGTTTTTATATGTTTTTATATTTGAGTTTTTAAGTTACTTTTTTTTATTATGGATTTATGTTATCTATATCTAGTGTTTTTAATTTATGGATCTATTGTTTGTGATAAAAAGTTATATCTCTAGTGTTATATATCTAGTGTTTTTAATTTAGTGTTTATATCTACATTTTTAATCTTGATTTAAATATATTTTCTGTTTAGTGTTAATTTAGTGTTAATATATTTAAATTTATTATCTAACTTTTTACATTTTATCTACTGTTAATACATTTAGTGTTAATACATTTTTATCTACTGTTATCTAACTTTATTTAAATTTATTTATTCAATTTATTTATTCAATTTATTTATTCAATTTATTAACTTAGTGTTTTTGTTATCTACTGTTATCTTTATCTAGTCTTTATTCAATCTTTATTTTATTGTGTTGATTTAAATATTTATTTTATGTTTTAAATTTGTAGTTATGCTTGTGTAATGTTTAATTTTAGGTTACTAATTTATGTTACTATCTATGTACTTTTTTAGGTTTAATTGGTATTGGATTTTTGTCTCCGATATCCGATCCCTGCTGCACCGAATTGTTTTCTCCGGACATCTCCCTGCATTGGTGTTGAATTGGTGTTTGTTTTGAAGGTTTGTAATGTACAATTTAATTAAGTTCTTTTTATATTGCGTATGTGTTGCGATATATAGTTTATGATATATGTTATGTGTTTTGTTGTGTTGATTGATCGATATATATGTTTTTGATATGTTATGTGTGTGTATTTTGTTTTAGGTATTTGCGGATTATAGGAATTTGAGATTATTCATTTGAGATTATTCATTTGCGGTTTGGCGGATCAATGTAATAATTTTTATTCATTTAAAATTATTTAATCTAATTAGTTAATCTAATTTGCATGTTAGTTAGCAATTAGTTAATCTAATTTGCATGCTAAGTAATAGGAAAATGAAATGCATGTTCTTAAATTGTGTGAATTGAAAATGAATGCAAATTTTTTGAAATGAATGCTATGAAATGAAATGTCATGAAATGAATTGAAATGCATGATTTAAAAAGAATTTATGAGTTGAAATGAAATTTAAATATATGAAATAATTATTTAAATAAATGTTTAGTAATTATTTTCTATAAATTTGATTTTTAATTAGTTTCTAATAAATGTTTAGTAATTATTTATTAATTAAATTATCTAAATATGAAAATCACATTTTTTAATTAATTGTTTAAAAATTATTTTTTAATTAATTAAATAATATTGGAAATTCAAAAATTCAGTTTTTAAATTAAGAACTTGACTTGAAATCCAATGTTTAAAACAATTATTTAAAAATTAAAATCATTTATTTAATTAATTGTTAATTAAATAATTAATAATTAAAAGAATTAATAATCAGATTTTCTATAAGTGTGATTGTTAGTTAATTTTTAAGTAATTGTTGAATAATTAATTAATTAATTAATAATTAATTAATAAAATATTGGAAATTCCATTAATCACTTTTTATATTAAGAACTTGATTTAAAATCCAATGTTGCAAACAATTATCTAAAAATTAAAATCATTTATTTAATTAATAATTAATTAAATAATTACTTAATTAAATTTAAATAATTATTTAATTAATTAATAATTAAAAAAGTAACAATCAGATTTTATATAAGTGTGATTATTAGTTAATTTTTAAGTAATTGTTGAATAATTAATTAGTAATTAATAATTAATTAATTAATAATTAATTTAGAAAATATTGGAAATTCCATTAATCAGTTTTTATATTAAGAACTTGATTTAAAATCCAATGTTGAAAACAATTATCTAAAAATTAAAATCATTTATTTATTTATTTATTTATTTATTTAATAATTAATTAAATAATAATTTAATTAAATTTAAATAATAATTTAATTAATTATTAATTAAAAAAAGTAACAATCAGATTTTCTATAAGTGTGATTGTTAGTTAATTTTTAAGTAATTGTTGAATAATTAATTATTAATTAATTATTAATTAATTATTAATTAATTAAGAAAATATTAGAAATTCTATTAATCAGTTTTTATATTAAGAACTTGATTTAAAATCCAATGTTGAAAACAATTATCTAAAAATTAAAATCATTTATTTATTTATTTAATAATTAATTAAATAAATAATTATTTAATTAAATTTAAATAATTATTTAAATAATTATTAATTAAAAAAAGTAAAAATCAGATTTTCTATAAGTGTGATTGTTAGTTAATTTTTAATTAATTGTTGAATAATTAATTAGTAATTATTAATCAATTATTTAATTAATTATTAATTAATTAAGAAAATATTGGAAATTCCATTAATCAGTTTTTATATTAAGAACTTGATTGAAAATCCAATGTTGAAAGATTAATGTTGAAAGATTTAAAATTCCGTAAAGATTAATGATTCTGAATGGAAGATTTCAAAGACGATATTCAATCTCAATAATGAAGAAAAGACGATTTTCTGTAAAGTGTTTCATGATCTCAAATTTCTGGATGAGTACGCATCCAACATCTCATCAAAAGTGAAATTGAAAGAAAGGAAGTTTACAGGTTTGAAAAGTCATGATTGTCATGTGATAATGCAACAATTACTTCCAATTGCGTTACGTCGATCAACACATCCGAAGATAACATCTGTTTTAGTTGACATATGCAAGTATTTCAACGCGATTTGTTCTAAGGCGATTGTAGTTGAAGATATGGAAAGATTGGAAAAAAGCATCGTTATTACATTGTGCAACTTGGAAAAAATATTTCCTCCGAGTTTGTTTACAATAATGATTCATCTAGTAGTACATCTTGCAAGTGAAGCGAAAGTGGCTGGTCCAGTTCATTATCGATGGATATATCCAATTGAAAGATATCTATTAACTTTGAAAAAATACGTTCGGACCCGTAGTCATCCTGAAGGGTCGATTGCAGAAAAATATCTGGCCGACGAATCTATGACATTCTGTTCACGTTTTTTACATAACGTTGAAACTAAGTCAAATAGAACGGAAAGATATATCGATGGTTACAATGGTGCATCAACTCACTCTTCGCTCACTAAACTTGAACATGGTCAACTTCATCGATATATCATTTTCAATTTGGATATTATTGAGATATTCCGAAATCTACCTTCATATCGAAGACCTAAAACAAAGGTACGTATATGACATGATTAATCATTTTAATATCATCGATATATCTTTTTCGTATCTATTTAATATTTACGTTTGACATATTAGGTATCCGACTATTACTTCCTTGCGTTTGCAAAAATTACATTTCAAAGAATTTGCAGACTGGTTTGAAACATATGTTCAGAAAAATAGAGGCAAGGACGAGAATATTTCACGAGATATTTGTTCAATATCAAGAGGTCCAAATTTCTTTCTAAAATCGTACAACGGCTACATCTTAAACGGTGTAAAATTTCTTTCGTTTGAAGTGTCAAATTTAAAAAAGAAACAAAATCACAGTATCTTAGTCTCCGCCACTACATCCACATACTTAAAGAATCCAAATGACGATCCGAAAATTGATGATCTTTCGTACCATGGAACTCTTCAGAAAGTTTTCGAAGTATGTTACGGACACGATATGTTGAAATATCCCATGTTTCACTGCAAATGGTACGAAGGATATAAAAAAGACGAACCGTTTATTTTTGAAAACGTCTCTGCCAAACGTCTGGTTAATGTGAAAACGTCTATGCCAAAATACGGGGAAGAACCGTTTATTTTTGCCGAACAAACTAAACAATATTTTTATTCAATAGATCCTATTGAATCTAATAGGAGTTTTGTATTAAACAGACCTCATAGACAAATATTTGATGTAGACGATGTATAATGAATTTGAATATTATTTTTATTTTATATTATCTTTCAATTAATTAGATTATCCTTTTTTTATTTAGATGTATTGGTTACTAGTAGCATTCGTTTTATCGATTTTCATGATCGTCACGACTCCCGATCAGAGTGATCATTCAACTGACGAACAAGATTATGATCATCCGAATCTACATGACATGAACATGGCTGGGTGCGATGGTGATCAAACGAAGAAAAAAACAAGAAAACAAAACAAAGATCATGCTGAATATCATCCATCACAAGGACAACAGTTTGTAATAAAATTCAGAAATGATCAAATTGTCCACGATAGCGTAGCAAGAAAACTAAACAAGAAATGTGCAATGGTTGCAAACGATTTCAAGCTACTACCAATGGATGTACAAGACCATAAAAACATTGAACAAGACCAAATTATTTTTCAAAAATAACTGCCAGCGGCCAGGCCGCCGGCAAATTATTTTTCAAAAATAACTGCCGGCGGCCTGGCCGCCAGAATATAATTTTCAAAAAAAAAATGTCGGTGACTAAGCCGCAAGACAATTTCTATTAAAATCGGAATCCACAATTTTTTGCCGGCGGCATTACTTCCCGCGATGGAATTTCGTCGGCTTGGCCGTCAGAAACCATTATACAGGCGGTCAGGCCGCCGAAATTTGCTGCCAGAATTGCTCTGGTTTTTTGTAGTGGAGGTAGAAGATTACTTACCTTGGATGACCAGTGGAGGATGACCGGAGGTGCTCAAATCGCCGGACGGAAGTTGGGGAGGAGTGGGGAGGAATGTGGGAGAAGTTGGGAGAAATAGGAAGAATCTTGAATTTTTTCCATATATGTAAAACATCCTAGTGGCCAAGATATACTTAAGTTTTATTTGACTATGTTTGACTGTACGGGAGACCACGGCGGCGCAAGTAGTAAAAATTAGGTTTCCCAAAAATGTTGACGATCAGGCCGCCAGCTAAAAAAAACAAGCGGGAAAATTAGCTAGCGACCGGGCCGTCAGCTATTTTCTCCCTATCGTTGAGGATTTTAGGATGCCGGCGGCGGCCAGGCCGCCAGCTCACTTCTTCCCAACCGTTGGGGAAATTGGAGCTGACCGCTAGCATCTTAAAAAAATATGGCCAACTCATTTCTCTCATTTACGAGGGAAAATTATGTCAGCGGACAATTGTAACCTGCCGACGGCCTGACCACCGGTCTTATCTACCGACGGCCAGGCCGCCGGGAGGTGGGAGCCAGAAATAAGTTGTTTTTTTGTAGTAAGTTCTCGACTAAGTACACATAATAGCAGGGACGCTGCATCAGACACTAGAATAGTGTGGTGACCTTATTCACGACTAAGAACACATAATAGCAAATCGAGTGACACTACATAATAATATGGTTGATAAAATTATTTACGTCTAAGTACACATAATAGCAGAGTCGCACTAGACATTAGCATGGTATATGTGGTGATTTTGTTCACAATTAAGTACACATAATAGCAGAGTATTAATACACACTAGCATGATGGGTTGAACTTGTTTATAGGACTGTTAGGAGATGTCAATATTGTTGCAGGGATTATGTTTGGAAGATAGAGAAGTGAACGTTTAACATTTAGAAGAAGGAAAATCATACCTCATAAGAAGAGCACAATGATGTGGATGGCAGTGGAGAGTATAAATGTATAGGGGAATTTTCAGGTGTACCATGGTCTGTATGAGCCATGATGTGCCATTTTATTCTGGCCGTTGGATTGTCATCTGTCAAAAATTTGATGGTTCAACATTAGTTATTCGTTGACCATTACTAGCGTTGCAACAAAAATTCGGTATTCGATGAACTATTCGGTTCGGGTTCGGTTATTAAATGAACTGAACCCGAACCTTAAAATAGATTCGTTTAATTAAACGAACCGAACCCAAACCTTGGTTGAGGTTCGAAGAACGATTCGGTTCGTTTAAATTTTTTATTATATTTTATTATTTTATATTATAAACTTATATTATATAATTTTTTATTATAAATTTATATTATATATTTCATAACTTATGTATATGTTGGTACCGGGGCCCGTCGAATTGGGTCCCAGACCGAACAGTCCTACTAGGCCCATTAGGTCTTAGGACAGGAGTTATAAATACCTCCCATTGTGCAACAGGGAGAGGGATCGATTACCAGGAATAGTAATACTAGAGAATTTTGTGTGTGAGACCCACACACCATTAATATATTTTTACAATTTTTTATTAATATAGTATATAAATGCTGGTTTTTAATATAAAAAAAAGATGCTTAAAAATTTACTCGACAAAAGAAAGTAGACTATAAAAATGTTTTTTTATTGTTTATTTTTTTAAAGATGGTCAGATAGACATGTTTATTTTTTTTAATGTTTATTTTTAGGATGATATAAAAAAAATTCAGTATTCAACGAACTATTCGGTTCAAATTCGGTTAGGTTCGGTTCGGTTATTAAACGAACCGAACCCAAACCTAAGAGTAGGCTCATTTATTTAAACGAAAAGAACCAAATACTTAGGTATTCGGTTCGGTAGGTTCGAGTTACAACGTTAACTATTACATCATGTACAACGCGGGGTGGGATCTCGAGGTATTTCCAGCACCCGCACATAATAAATAGAGAATTATCTATTACAAGTTGTGTAATAACAAGTTGTCTCATCTAGATTTCATACTTACACCTATATTATATTCTTGAAGATCTATTATATATACCTGCTAGCTTAATTAATATTTTTGACTACACTATGTTAACACATTACTGTTTATGATTGATGTACACGATTACATTAGTTAAAAATCAGCTATACACCTTCCCTATATGTCTACTTTCAACCAAACATATCCTAATACATTTCATGACAATATCTATCACTCTTCATACCACATTCCATATTTCATTCCTATCCAAGTTAGTCCACACTACCACTATTATGACCATCATCTTCTTTATCCCTATATGTATGATGTAGGTACTAATCCATTACATAATCCGAATGTCATTCATATTGTTAGCCATTAGCGTTTTTCAGGTGAAGGGGACCTCCAGTATTATCAAAGAATGCAGACTTTTTTAAGTATGTTTTTTAACCATTATGTCGTATCTTATCATATGTAATCGTTGTATCGTTTTTCATTTACTATGTCGTACTTGTTTTTAATTTTCAAACTGTACCCTCGTACTACAAATCAGTTGTACGGTCACATTTTACTTTTTCCTACTAAATATGAATCTCTGTTCCTCAAGGACGGTGTTTATCTTTACTATTTCGATAAATAACATGGCCTTAAGTATTGGATAATGTGAGGGTCGTGACCAAACCATGTCATATCCACTGTCTGTTGTACGTATACATTTATCTTCTCCGTACTAAATAAAACGCATCAAAAGTACGTTCATTCCGCGTATAACGTTCACACCTTCTAATTTCGTACCTATTGACCCATATTCATCATACTAATAACGATTCACAAAACTCTATTCACATAACTCTATTCCCTATACTACTATTCAAACTACTACCTATTTAATAAAATTTAGGAACATGGAATAATCCACTAGATATTTACGTACTATTAATGAACTGCAGTGAAATATTCATTATACGGCTGTCACAATTTCAAGATGATTCAACGGCGTACGTCAGATGACAGATTTTTGGCACACTAGGGAATGGCAGATCGAAACTTTAAGTAGGCTCGGTATCAGGAGCGGATTTACATATACACCCTCAATTTTGGAAAGGTAATTATTACTTCTATTATTATTATTATTACTATTTACTATATATATTATTACAGAGTTTCAGCTGTGGTTCCTTGATGTTTTTTAATTATGTAGGACAAATGATTGAGGGAGAAACTATTGTACTCTCAATAAGAGATAAGATAAAAAAAAAAACATTCAAAGATCATGCGAGAGTCTATATTCACCGAATAACAAGCAATATATAGGAAGAGACAACCAGTGAAATAAAAATTTTCCGATACTTTCCCAATGGGATCGACAAGAGTCTCCAATGACATGCACTAGTTGCCAGCGACATACCCTGTCGTGTGGTAACAAAAAATGAAGATGGAATGGTAAATATTACGAATGCAAAACAATCAATTTATTTACAAGCACGTTAAGCTTGTTTGGGTATTTGTAAACTTTTATTTTGAATTAATACAACATACATTAACAAAAAAATTAAAATATATACAGGATTCGTTTTTTTGCTGCGGTTCCACCTAGGTGTGTGCGGATGGCTACATTTGGCCAAATCCGACCGTTCCCTCCCCTTGTCAATTCTCCGCCGTCCGTCCCTCCCTCCGTTTTCCGGTTTGAAATACATTACCACAACCATTCTGCGAACAGTACCGACCGTACCATAGTGTACGTCATCTCGAGGCCGTCCGGCGGCGCCATGGAGATCTCGATGCTGTCTGCGGCGCCATAGTGTAACGTCAACTCGTCACCATAGTGTACTGGTAATATTCCAGTCAATGCCGTCTGCGGCACCATGGGGATGGGAGCGGAGGGTTTTGAAGAGGTATGTAGGAAATAAAATCTTCTTCGATTTGGCTATGGGCGGGGAAAACTAGTACGTAAGCTACTAGCATGCTACTGTAAAAGCTACTTAGCTAGGTGTACAATCATGTCAGCGTTTTGATATTTTTATTTTATTTTTCCAACCGGTATCAGGCAACCGGTTACTTATTGAAGTGGTAATGTGAAATTTTTTTCGACGGCCTAGATGCTATTAAAAAACGGACGGCCAGGATGGTAGAGGGTTCTCATAAGAACCCTTCTTACCTGATATGGACCGTTGTCATATATATATATTAATCCTATTAAAACAATTCAAATCAGTAAATATGTTCGATCCAGATTTCTTTGATTCATTTTATGTAGGTCTGGTAATTCGTGTCATATCGACACGACACAAACACGATTGACACGATTAATATTTTCTTTAACACGACAGGAACACAACACGACAGGAACACATCACTAATTCACTATTATCTATGTGTATAATTTATTATTTTATCTCTATTATATAGTTATTATTTTACATTATAATTATTATTTTATCTCATAATAATTATTTTACCCTTATTATTTTATCCTTATTATTTTATGTTTACAATATTTTAAGATAGGAAATATCAAAGAACAGGCACGTGGCATGCTGTAAGGTATTTTGTATTCATTACACGATCGTACGTGAAGTTTTTTAAGATAGAATAAAAAATCTAAAAAATGACAGAGAGTATAGAAAATCTGAATAAGATGAGTTGGCACACGGAGAGATCACAGAAGCTCTAAGAGCGATTGAATGAATGCGATATTTGTGATTCTGTGGATAAATCAACAAACACTATTTATTACCATCAATAATCCATCAAACACTCACTCACTCAATAATTCACAGAGAGAGAGAGAGAGAGTCAAGCAAAGAACACATAACCGTATCTCCTCAATGGCTTCTTCCATGGCTGCTCTTTCTTCCCCTTCCCTCGCCGGAAAGGCCGTGAAGCTAGCACAGGAGCCTAATGTCATCTTCGGTGTTGGAAGAATCACCATGAGGAGGAATACAGTTAATAAATCAGTTTCGTCTGGTAGCCCATGGTACGGTTCCGACCGTGTCAAGTACTTGGGTCCATTTTCTGGAGAATCCCCATCATACCTTACTGGTGAGTTCCCCGGTGACTACGGATGGGACACTGCCGGTCTCTCAGCTGATCCCGAGACCTTCTCCAAGAACCGTGAGCTTGAGGTCATCCATGCCAGATGGGCCATGCTCGGAACTCTTGGATGTGTTTTCCCTGAATTGCTCGCACGTAACGGAGTGAAGTTCGGCGAGGCTGTTTGGTTCAAAGCTGGTTCGCAGATCTTCAGCGACGGTGGTTTGGACTATCTTGGTA
>LFYR01001724.1:28869-45858 GCA_001185155.1 Zostera marina | reverse complement strand
CTGGAAATCCGATCAAGAAGAAGAAGGGTGCACATCTTTACCGCGAGGCGGTCCTTCCACATTTGGCCGTGCGACTTCGCGGCGCTAAGCTGATTAGAGAAAGGAAGGCCCAAGAGACTGGCCCCCGCAGGACCTTCGAGACTGGGTCGAGCTTGAGGTCTGTTCCTGAATTCGCCCCCTTCCGCACCACTTTTGATTATCCGGGCTTGTTCGCCGATGAAGGGGTGCGAGCGAAGGCTGCCCAGTTGCTTCTGACCAAGCCTGGGGATTGGATACGCGAAGAGCTTATTAAAGCTATATCTGCTGTAAGTGATTCGCAATTTCTTTTTATATATGTTTCATTTTATTTTTCTAATTGATTGTTTTGTTTTGTAGGTCGCGTATCTATCGAATGCAACTATTGGGATGCAATCTGCTAACGACACACTCCGTTCTCAACAAGAGTACAACAAGCTTGATGATAAGTATCAAGCTGTCTGCAAAGAAGTGTGGTCGTTGAGAAAGACCCTCCAACGGAATAAGAAGTTGGAGGAGCGAGCTGCTGAGCACGAGAAAGCGATAGCGGCGAAGAACAAAGAGTGTGCTGTGCACCGACTCGAAATTGCTAATCTTCGCCAAAGCTGTGACTCCTTGAGAGAATCTGAGTCGCGTCTTGCTGCTGCCCTGAGGAGATTGATGGGCTGAAGACGCAGCTGAGTGCGGAAGTGGGAAATGCGATGATTTCTGAATCACAAATTCAGAAATCACAAGTAGAACTTTCTGAATCCACTTCTGCCTTGAAAGATTTGGAAGATCGCTTCTCTCGGTCCACGGAGAAGTCGAAGAAGATGAAGGAAGCTCTGGACGCTTCTTCTGAAAAAGTCAAGGATTTGGAGTTCAAAGTTGATGGACAATCTGATCAACTCCAGGACTTGAACTTTTTTGGTCCTCACGTGTTTACGAGTCTGCCCGCCAACTACATTTCAGACATTATGGCGTGGCTAGAAGAACATCCTGAAGTGCAGCTGGCGCACAAGGAAGCCTTAGATAAGATCAAAAGCGATGTTCGCGAAGCGAGGAAAGAAGACTGAACTATTATTGTAATAGATTTTCTTCTATTTTTTGTAGTGGATTTTGTAATTTATTTTTTGTGTTAATGAAATTACTTTCTTTGCTAATGTGTTTAGACTTAAACTAGATTCATAAATCGTAACTTAGTCGCTCTGGACGTAAGTTAGATACTTAGGACATAGGTTTGGTCGTACGAATCGTAGTTGAACTTAAACTAGATTCACAAATCGTAACTTAGTCGCTCTGGACGTAAGTTAGATTCTTTTAACTCTACTTAGCCCCTTAGGACGTAAGTTTGGTCATACGAATCGTAGTTCACAAATCGTAACTTAGTCGCTCTAAACGTAAGTTAGATTCTTTTAACTCTACTTAGCCACTTAGGACGTAAGTTTGGTTGTACGAATCGTAGTTGAACTTAACTAGATTCACAAATCGTAACTTAGTCGTTCTAGACGTAAGTTAGATTCTTTTAACTCTACTTAGCCACTTAGGACGTAAGTTTGGTTGTACGAATCGTAGTTGAACTTAACTAGATTCACAAATCGTAATTTAGTCGCTCTAGACGTAAGTTAGATTCTTTTAACTCTACTTAGCCACTTAGGACGTAAGTTTAGTTGTACGAATCGTAGTTTAACTCTACTTGGCCACTTAGGACGTAAGTTTGGAAAAACTTGACTTAACTAGATTCACAAATCGTAACTTAGTCGCTTTGAACGTAAGTTAGATTCTTTTAACTTTACTTAGCCACTTAGGACGTAAGTTTGGTCGTATGAATCGTAGTTAAACTCGATAGATGAAGGTGGTTTGATATCCACTAATTCTTGATTCGCTCGTGCGAATAAGAGTCGTGGTCGCAATTCTAGGTTTGCGTGTCTGAATCGGACCTATTTATTCTAACCCTGGATTTGAACCCTGACGATGTAGTCCGACTCCTATCCTAGTGATGGAGTGACTTATTGATCCGTATCAAGGCCGAAGTGACAAGATTGGATAGGATCATTAGGGCCGTAGCGACGGAATGATCTTTGTTCTACTGAGGCCAAAGCGACACAATAGGTTTAGGGTATCCATACGGGATAGAATGCGTAAATAGATTAACTAACATACATACTAGGAAAACTAAAGAAAATAAACTTAATGCTTTTGAGTACTATGCGTAGTACTGCCGCATGTTGTCCGCATGCCAGGTGTTAGGAACAATCGTTCCATCCTATCGTCGTAGGCGATAAGTTCCTGGCCTTATCTCCTCCTCAACGATGTAGGGACCTTCGGAGTTGGAAGATAGTTTATTTTTTGGCCTATTCCTTTCTGTTATGCTAGCCTTCCGCGTGACGAGAGTTCCTGGCAGGAAAACTTTTTTGCGTACTTGGCGATTGTGGTACCTTGATACGCTTGCCTTGTACGATTCGTTTCGCAGGTCCGCCTCGTCACGGGTTTCATCCCTTAATTCTAGATCTGTGGCTAGGTTTTGGTCATTTGTTTGTTGGTCGTATTTCGAGATTCGATACGTTGGTATACTCGTCTCGATTGGTACGACCGCTTCCACTCCTTAGGTCATGGAAAAAGGGGTGTTGCCCGTTGGGTTCTTACTCGTTGTGCGATATGCCCATAGGATTTCGCACAACTTGTCTGCCCAGGTCCCTTTGGCTGATTCAATTTTCTTTTTCAATCCCTGTACGATGGCCTTGTTGGTAACCTCCACTTGCCCGTTTGCCTGAGGTCGGTAAACGGAAGCGAAGTGGAGTTTTATGTTTAGGTCCTCGCACATCCTTGAAAATTTCCCCCCTGTGAATTGTGTGCCATTGTCTGTGACAATGTCTTGGGGAATGCCGAATCGACAGACTATGGAGCGGTAGATGAACTTAACTGCCACATCCTGAGTAATTTTCGCCACAGCCTGAGCCTCGACCCACTTTGCAAAGTAATCTACTGCTACAAAGATGAAACGAGACTGGGATGTTGAGGGGGGGAATGGACCTACGATATCCAATCCCCACTTGCGAACGGGATTGAACTTAGAATCGGAGTCATATCTGCGGATGGTTTCTGCTGCATGGGGTTGTGCAGCTGACATGCTCGGCACTTGCGGACGTAAGTGCGAGCTTCCAACCTTAGAGTGGGCCAGTAGTACCCTAGCCTTATGATTTTGAAGGTCAGTGCTCTTCCTCCTTCATGGAGTCCGCACGAGCCTTCGTGTACTTCCTGAAGAACCCTATCTGTATCGGGTTGGGCCAAACAGCGTAGTAGCGGACTATCGAAGGATTTTTTGTAAAGAACCCCTCCGATATCACAGTATTTCGCTTCTTTATGTTTCAACTTTTTGGCCTCCCCTTTATTGCTAGGAAGTACTCCATTCTGAATGAATGCCAGTATTGGTTGCCTCCAATCCTCTTGAGGGTTGGAGGTGACAGCCAATACTTGGCATGTGGGCTGGAGTATAGAGTCCACTAAAATCTCGCGCTGCCCTCCCTCCCAAGCTGACGCTAAGCGTGCCAAAGCGTCAGCGGGTGAATTTTGGATTCGAGGGATCTGCTCGATTTTGAACTCGGCGAATTGCTTGGTGAGAGCCACCATCGCCTCCACATACTTGGTTATTTGTGGTTCCTTACAGGCGAATTCACCAGTGGTTTGTCGAGCCACGAGCTGGGAGTCAGTGCGTAGCATGACATTCTCAGCACCGAGAGTTCTTAACAGCTTCAGACCGTGTATGGCCGCTTCATATTCCGCGACGTTGTTAGAAGCCGGGAAGTGAAGTCGTACTGAGTGTTCGTAGTTTTTTCCATCCGGGCTATGGATTTTCACTCCGATACCCGAGCCTGTACTGCAGCTCGAGCCGTCCACTTCTACAACCCAAGGTTGGGTCAAACTGGGCTATGTGAGTTCGACAATGAAGTCCGCCACAGCTTGCCCTTTGATGGAAGTGGCTGGTCGGAAGTCTAAGTCGAATTCACTGAGTTCGATTGCCCATTTGGTCAACCTCACAGAGATGTCAGGTTTGTGAAGCAGACAACGCAAAGGACACGATGTTAGTACTATAATCGTGTGCGCTAAGAAGTAAGCTCGAAAACGACGACAAGCATGGATTACTGCAAATACGATCTTCTCGATGGGAGAATATCGTAGTTCAGAACCTTGTAGTCACCTCGAGTGGTAGTATATGGGGACCTGGTCCTTGTCCCTCTGCGCAATGAGGACCGCACTCACGGCTTCTACTGAGGCCGCTATGTATAAGTACATGTCCTCTCCCTCTTTGGGTGATGTCAGCATGGGGAGTGAGGATATGTGCGCTTTTAACTTCGCAAATGCCTCCTCGCACTCTGGTGTCCAAGTGATACTACCCTTAGCCGCAGTTTTCAGTAATTGGAAGAACGGTTTACACTTGTCAGCCGTTTGTGATATAAAACGACTGAGTGCATTGATTCGACCGTTCAGTCTTTGTACTTCTCTGATTGTGCGGGGGGCTTCCATATCAAGGATAGCTTGGATTTTTTCGGGATTAGGTTTGATCCCGTGCTGACCTACATAGAAACCAAAGAACTTTCCTTCCTTGATTCCGAATGCGCATTTGTCTGGGTTGAGCTTCATTCCGTACTGCTTTAATGTATCAAGGGTTTTTCTCAGATCGTCAGGGTGCTTTTCCATGCTTGACGACTTGACTAGGATGTCATCGACGTAAGCGGAAACGTTGCGCCCAATCTGGTTTGCGAAAATCTTGTCCATCAAGCGTTGGAATGTAGCCCCAACATTCCTTAAGCCGAATGGCATTACTCTGTAACAGAATGTCCCTGAGTCCGTGATGAAGGATGTTTTTTCCTCATCAGGCTCATGCATCAGGATTTGGTTGTATCCTGAGTGGGCATCCATCATAGAGAGGAGCTCGTTACCGGATGTTCCATCGACTAGTTCGTCGATAGATGGCAACGGGTAACGGTCCTTGGGGCATGCTTTATTGAGATCAGTGAAATCAATACACATGCGCCATTTGCCATTGGGCTTCTTGACCAGGACGGGGTTGGCCAACCAAGTCGGGTATCAACCTCCCGAATGTGCCCTGCATTCAGGAGTTTCGATATTTCCTCATTGGATGCCTCCCGCCTGTCAGAAGTGAGTACTCGACGCTTCTGGCGTCGAGCTGGAATGGATGAGTCGACGTTCAGTTTGTGCGTCACGATCTGACGCGCAATCTGTGTCGGTGCCTCACCCTCCCAAACGAACCTGCCCTGGTGCTCCTCCAGGACAGTCACAAGCTTGGCTCTTAAGGCAGGGGGTAACCCCTTCCCTAATGCCACTTGTCCCCCTTCCAGCTGATGTACCTCAGTCTCGTCCACAGGTTGTAATTTTTCCCTCTCCTCAATGTCAGGCGGGGCGTGGACGAGCATGTTGTTAAGTTTTGTCAGCTGGGTTGCCTTCTTATACCCTTGTCTAGAATCTTTTTGTGATCCTTTGACAGTTGCAACGAACCCGTTTACTGGGTATCGAATGCATTGGTGATAAGAAGACGGGACCGCTTGGATTCCGTGGATGAAGGGGCGTCCGAAAATGCCATGAAAAGTGGATTCTACTTCCACTACTATGAAACGACATGTTCGGCTAACCC
Organism: Zostera marina; assembly: GCA_001185155.1. Lineage (NCBI taxonomy): Eukaryota > Viridiplantae > Streptophyta > Magnoliopsida > Alismatales > Zosteraceae > Zostera > Zostera marina. Next base: position 40,211 of record LFYR01001724.1, on the reverse strand, counting down.
TCCCTCGCTTGGAACCGATGGACACTTTTAAATCAATAACACCGGCCACTGGTGCGGCGATGTTAGTGAAACCGTAGATGGCTTCCTTACAGGGAGATAGTTCCTCTCTTTTAAGGCCCATCTTGGTAAAGGTATCCATATAGAGGATATCCGCAGAGCTGCCGCTGTCGACAATCATCCTCTCGACTCGGGAATTGGGACCGATGTCTGCTTGGATCACGAGTGGGTCCTCGTGAGGTTGCAGGACATCGTCCAGGTCCTCTTCGAAGAAGTATATTGACTTCTCCTCGCGGACCCGTTTTTCGTTGTCTCGAGGTGTTGATTGTGACATCAGCACCTTTCGGGCATATCCTCTATTCTGGCCAACGGATCCACCACCAAATATCATGTTGATGGTCTTCCGCTGGAGGTTCTCGCTGTTGTCGCTATCTGGCGAAGGAGAGCGTGGACGCTTCCCCTTTGGGTCAGATTTGCAGTTGTCCCGTCCTCGGGATTTTTTGACGAAGTTGCCAAGTTCTCCCTTTGAGATCAACTGCTCGACAAAAGACGAGAATTCCCTGCAGTGGTTTGTTACATGGCCGCAGTCTTTGTGAAATTTGCAGTATTTCCCAGATTGCGTGCGACCCTTTTTGCCTGCAGGGTCTAAAGAACGAGGGGCAGGTAAGTCCGCTCGGTTCTTTAGCTTCTCAAACAGCTCGCCTTTGCTGATTGTAAGCGGGGTGTTCCTTTTCCATAGTGGAGCTGCACCCTTTGGCGGTTGGCTGGTTAAGGTTTGGTATACCTTATTATCGTGCCTAGGCTTCCATTCTTTTTTGGAAGTTTCAGCCCTGTTGTTGGTATACCTGTTAGAGGTGTCGTGGAAATTGTTGTTTCCACTGTACCCCTTCCGCTCAAACTTAGGCTTCTTGAAGCTAAGAGTCCCAAGTTTAGCTAGCTTGTTCTCATCCTCCTCTTCCACCTCAATGTATGATTGAGCGCATTGGAAGAGGTCGGGTTAAGAGTTCACCTTGTAGAGAGTCAGATTTTGGGCCAGAGGGGAGTAGGGGACCAATCCTCTGATGTATCCCACTATGGCCACACTTGGGATCAGATCGTTCACTTGTGTCATCATTGTTGTGAACTTGACCGTATAATCCCGCAGAGACAGCTTATCCTGTCGAAGTGCCAGAAGTGCGTTGGCACTGTGTTTGATCCTTATCATCCCCACATGCTGGGCAATGAATTTGGACGACAGGTCTGCGAAGCTGGTGACTGAGTCAGCTGGCAGACCGGAGAACCATCGATAAGCACTGCCCTTGAGAGTGTCGGGGAATGCCCGACATAGCAGCCCATCATCGATGGTTTGCGGTTCCAGGACGTTGAGGTAGACATTCACGTGATCTTGTGGATCACTTGAACCGTCATATGCGTCAATCCTGGGTACCCGCCAAGGTGGGAAAGATCCCTTTAAAAGGTCCTCGTGAAAAGGAGCACTTTTAATCCTCAGGATCTCGTGCGGATTGCCGACAGCTGGGTTGGTGGCCAACTTCCGCCGAAGATCCTCTACAAACCGAGTGGTAAGAGTCCTTTCGGAGGACTCTTACTGGGTCCCGTTTTGGGACGGGAACTCTGTTTGGTTTTCTCCGCAGATGGAGAGTAGATGGACCCAGATTCATCCGCTTTTTCACGGATGGTGGTGGTCCTCTGACTCCTCGCTAACTCGAGGTTAGTCATCCTTCTTTCTATGTTGTCCATGAAGCTGAACAATCTTTCCTCCAAGGTGGGTGGAGCCTTGGGGACTATGTGTTCCTCGATGTGTGGAGGAACCGAGTTTGCTTCATCAGGTTGAGCATTCCTGGGTCCCTTTGGTCGGGATTGCTCGCCCTGTTCCAGCTCAGTTGGTGGCATTTTTCCCTTACTTCTTGTGGCGTAAGGGTGCTTTTTTTTCGATGATTGTCATGAAAATAAAAGCGGAGAAGTACCAAAGCGGAGAGGTACCTGACTGAGCCTGTCGGAAAAACAAAAAATAAGTCGGCGAGTTAGGGGTTAACTCGGCGACTTTTAGATTTTGTGGTGTTTTCCGAACAAGGTCGTGGACATCACTCTTAGCTAGCAGACGATATTCCGGATCGGGCGATTCTCAAGGATAAGTCGGCGATTTAAGGCTAAATCGGACCTAAACCGAGAATCGGACGATCTAACTCGGCGACTTTTTAACAAACTCGACGACTTTTTAACAAACTCGGCGAACCCTCACTACAAAAAACCAGCGCAGTTCTGGCGGCAAATTCCGGCGGCCTGGCCGCCGGTATAATGGTTCCTGGCGGCCAAGCCGACGATATTCCATTGCCGGAATTGTGAAATACCGGCGGCTTGGCCGCCGGCAAAAAAATTTGGATTCCGATTTTAACAGAAATTGGCCCGGCGGCTTAGTCGCCGACATTTTTTTTTGAAAATTATATCCCGGCGGCCTGGCCGCCGGCTGTTATTTTTGGAAAATTATATCCCGGCGGCCTGGCCGCCGGCTGTTATTTTTGGAAAATAATTTTCCGGCGGCCTGGCCGCTGGTCAATATTTCCCGGCAGGAAAAAAAATTTCCCGGGAAGAAATTTCTGGCGGCCTAGCCGCTGGTTCAATTTTGAAAGAAAAAAAATGAAATTAATATGAAATTAATATGAAATTGAAAATAAAATTAAAATTAAAAATGAAATTGAAATTGATATTAAAATTGAAATTGAATTCGAAGTTTAATAATTAATGTAGAACAAAAATTAACTTCGACAATCACTAATTCGACAATCAATAATTATTTATTTAATTATAAAAAATTACAATCCTAACCCTAACCCTAACATTGCATTTCTAAACATTACAATCCTAACCCTAACCCTAACATGGCATTTCTAAACATTACAATCCTAACCCTAACCCTAACATGGTATTTCTAAACATTACAATCACATAGAAAATTACAATCACATTATTTAAACATGGCATTTCTAAACATGGCATTTCTAAACATGCATTTCATTTTATGGCATTCCAATCTACAATCCTAACCCTAACCCTAATTTCTAAATTAACATGCATTTCATTTCATGGCCTACCAATCTACATATATAAAATTTCTAAACATGCATTTCATTTTATGGCATTCCAATCTACAATCCTAACCTTAACCCTAATTTCTAAACATGCATTTCATTTTTTTAATGTCTAACATCATCAATTGAACAAATGTCCGCAAATTTAATGTCAAAAATTTAAAAATCATAATAATAAATTATTACATTGATGATCCGCAAATGATTTTCAATTATCCGCAACAAAAATTCTTATAATTTCCGCAAACGATCAATGCAAATTTTCGCAAATCCTAACAATAAAAAACACCACATATAACACTTATAAAAATTAAACCATAAAAAATGAACCATATAAAAATTAAAAATTCCAAATTTCCAGCAAAAATTAACTTTTAATTTAAATTCCAGCAACCATATTAACCCTTAAATTAAAATTCCAGCAACAAAAAAAAAATAAAATTCCAGCAACAAAAAAAAAAAATTCCAGCAACCATTATCTTTAAATTAAAATTCCAACAACCATGCATTAACCCTTAAATTTAAATTCCAGCAAACAAAAAAAAATATTAATAAAACACAACTTATAATCTAATTGAAATAATAACCCAACTCACAACTAGTGCTTTCCTAAACACACACTCATCCCCATCACAAATTCACAATGCATGATTTTTTTTTAAAAATCAAAAGACAAATCATTGGAAAGTATGATTTAAAATCATAAACCCCCAAATCACAAATATCAAAAGACAAATCACAATGCATGAAAAGTTTGATTTAAAATTGGAAAGTAACCCCAAATAAAAAACCACCAAATCATAAACCCCCAAATTAAAAACAACAAAAAAATAAGAGAAGAAGATGAACATAATGTAAACCATACCTTGAAGATAATTTCGACAATGACCAGAGAGAAGTGGCCGGCCGGATTAGAAGAAGGTAACTATATAAATGATAAACATAAACATTCAAATTAATCATACATCATACATCAAATTAATAACTAATCATACATCATACATCAAATAATCATACATCAAATACATCAAAAACAGTAACTTAAATCCTAAATAATCAATAATAACTTCATTACTTAATCTACATTACTCCTAAATAAACATTAATCCTAAAAACATTACTAAATAAACATTACTTAAATCAATCAAATGAATCGATAATAACTTCAAATTAATCAATAACTTAAACAACACATTAATCAATAATAACTAAAACTAAAAACCATTAACTAAAACACCCAAAAATACATAAACCCTAAAATACACAAATCCCAAATAACAATTAACTTAATAATAACTAACCCTAAACCCTAACACATACATAAATAACAATACACTTAAAATAAAATTCAGTAAAATAAAAAATTCAGTAACTTAATTCACTTAAAAATAACACTTAAAATAAAACAATACACTTAAAATAAAATAAAATTCAGTAACAATTAATAAAAAATTCAGAACTTGGTAAATAATAACAATTAACTTAATAATAAAAAATTCAGTAACAATAACAATTAACTTAATAACTTGGTAAATAATGATACATATTAAGAACTTAATTACTTATGATACATATTAAGAACTTGGTAAATAATGATACATATTAACTTAATAACAAAATTACTAATTATAAATTAAATTTCATATAGATCTAATCAAAACCCCTAAATAAAAAACCCTAAATCAAAACCCCTAAATCAAAACCCCAAAATCAAACCCCCAATATCAAAAACCCCAAAATCAAACCCCCAAAATCAACCTAACATCTAACCCCAATATATAAACCAACAAATACATACATACATAGACAATGTAGAAGAATAGGAAAAGATGATAAAAATTTATAAAATGGAGAAGATGAAGAAGTAGAACATGAAGTTGAAGATCAAGAAGGGGAGATTATTACCATGGGGAGGAATGGCCGGAGTGATCAATCAAATCGGCCGGAGATGCTACAAACGCCCTTGGGGAGAACTTTCGACACCTTGGGAGAAGTTTGGAGAGGTTTGGAGAAGATTGGAGAAGTTGGGAGGAGTTTGGAGAAGTGGGGAAACCGTTGGGAGAAATGAGAAAAGTCTGAAATTTTTTTACTTATATAAAAAATTTCCGACGGCCAGGCCGCCGGGAAACACTTAATTTCGAGTTGACTAAGTTTGACTGTACGGGGGACCACGGCGGCGCAAAGTTGTAATTTTAGGGTTTCCAAAAAATCCTGGCGGCCAGACCGCCGGCTACTGAAAAAAATAAGCGGGAAAAAGTATCCAGCGGCCAAGCCGCCAGCTATTTTTCTCCCGACCGTTGAGGGATTTAGTATGCCGGCGGCCAGTCCGTCGGATCACTTCCTCCTGACCGTTGGGGAAATTGGAGCTGGCGGCCAGGCCGCCGGATCACATCTTCCCGACCGTTGGTGAAATTGAAGCTGGCGGCCAGGCCGCTGGCATTTTTTACAAAAAAATATTTCGTCGGCCTGGCCGCCAGAAAATTTCTCTCATTTACGAGGGAAAATTATGCAAGCGGACAAGTGTAACCTTCCGTCGGCCTGGCCGCCGGGAGATGGGCGCCAGAACTGCGCTGGTTTTTTGTAGTGCCTCTAGGAGAGCTCGAGCCGGATTTTTAAAAAATCGTGATTACGACGGGATACCGGTGGTTCGGTAGTCCCACAGACGGAGCCAGCTGATGAAGCACTGGATCTGCTACCAGGGCTCGCGGTGGTGCGAGGTGATGCCTGAGGCTCTGGAGTCCACGACGCGCGCTCTACGTCAAATACCTGCAAGGAGAAACTAGGCGATTCTAGTGAGACTCGCCGAGTTTCTTAGTGGTGCTCTGGTGTGAGAGAGAAACTTCAATCGTGCCTTTGAGTGTCCCCTTGGGACCCTTTTTATAGGGTCTCGAAGGGTGCAATCAAAGGCGGACATCGCGCCTATGGTCATATATGGTAACATTTATGACGTTGGCTGACGGCGAGTAACGGTCGTAAGTCGGCGATTCAGGTATGGAAGTCACCTAGTTAGGGCTAACTTGCCGAGTTTCCAGGGGCAAGATGTGCAGTCTATCATACTGCCGATCTTGGCCTTAACTCGGCGACTTATCCTTTATGTCGGCGACTTGGTAGTCCAATCGGGCGACTTACGGGCTAACTCGGCGATCTGGACGATGAACGTGTTCCGCACCGTGGGAGCTCTCCGGTAGTCCGGCCAAAGCGACGGAACCCTAGTCCTTGTTGAAAGGCGTTGCTGGGAGTGACTGCCGTAATCAGGCATGTCTCACCACACGGAATCTGCTACCAGTAGGCTCGCGGGGTTGCGAGAAGGGCCGGAGGCTTTGGAGTCCACGACGCGCGCTCTACGTCAAACACCTGCAGAAAAGGAGGGGAATCGGCGACTCTCTTGGGAGTAGGCGATTCGGGCTCATGGTCAAGATATGTTATGAATGGAGGACATCCCTAGGACCCCTTTTATTGGGTCTTGGAGGCGTTTCCCATTCAATAGAGTGGGGCCCACCCCATTATGGCACCCTATTGAAGGGCGCCATAATGGTGTGGGCCCGCCGAAGTAACGGTTGGGAGTCGCCGACCCAGAGGTGGAGTCGCCGACTCCTTTGAGGCCAGGTCCTCGGTCTACCAGACTCGAGTTTCCTAGCTGGAGTTGGCGACACACCACTGGGGTCGGCGACTCCCAGGTATTGCCTTGATTTCTTGACGTAGACACGTGCTCCGCACCGTGGAAGCCTTCCGGGGGTCCGGCATATAGCGATGGAACCCTAGTCCTTGTTGAAGGGCGTTGGTGGGACTGACTGACGTAATCAGGCATGTCTCACCAGTACTCCCCCTGAAGAGAGCACAAGAAACATGCGTGTACCGCTACTATGAATGTTTGAATGAAGTAGATAATGCTTATGCAAATAATAGTGATACTGTTGGATGATCGATTGATTTTGAAGATGGCTCGATGATCCAATGTATGACTTGCAGGTTTGATGAAGATCCAATTGTGTTGTGATGCGGAAGCGTTGAGCAAATGAATGTGTTGTAGATGATCAGTGTTTGTGTGTATTGTGATGATTAAAGAATTAGAACCTTAGAATGATGAAGGTTTAGGCATGCTTAAATAGTAAATAACCAACGGCTATATTGGTGTTTAGTGTTGATTACTAATATGGAATTAAATGTATTGGATATGGAATTAATTATCTATGGGAATTTCTAGAAAGGAATGTGAGGAGTTAAAATTGAATATGGGATTATCATTAATATTCTTAATATGATGTATATCTGATATCTATGAATCTTATAGGTCTGAGATTAATATTTACAATAATGTTATATTTCTAATATTCATGAATCTCAGGGGTCTGAGATTAATATTTACAATAAGGGTATATTTTTAATATTTATAATTCTTACGGGGGTATATCTCTAATATCCTCCCTCAAATCAAAACCGGTTAGGGTTTGATTTGAATATGTATGTGCAATATGGTATTGTAATCAATTATTTAGGTTTGAATTTTGTTTGTGGATGTCGAGGAGTCACAACTTCTGGATTAAGTTTCGAAAAGTCGGGCCTCCTAAGGGTTTATTGAAAAAATCACCAATGTTTTGTGCACTGGAGATGTGTTTTAGTGTAATATCTCGGCTAAAACCTTGTCCCTCACAGTGTGGAGATCGATTTCTATATGTTTGGTTCTTTGGTGGGAGATAGGGCTTCTTGCTATTGCTTCTGCCGCGGTGCTGTCGGTGGATACTCTAGGAGCCGGTGATTTTCCGATCTGGTAAACTTCTATTTCTTGTAGTAGCATTTTCGAATAAGTCACTTCACATGTAGTGTAGGCCAGAGCACGATATTCAGCCTATGCTGATGATCTTGATATAGTTTGCTGTTTTTTTGATTTCCATGATATTAGAGACGATCCTAGGAATATGGCAAACCCGGATGTTAATCGTCTGGTGGTCAGGCAACTTGCCCAATCAGAGTCTGTGAAAGCTCCAATGTGGTCTATTTGTGAGCCTGATGAGAAATGTAATCCTAACCCAGCTGATCCTTTAATGTATCTTAAAACTCTGTATGCTGCCTTTATTTGGGATTCTGTTGGTGTTGCCATGTGTTGGCTTAGATAGGTTACATCATAGGATATGTCTAGTCTTGTGCATATTAGGTATACTAGTTTCCCAACTATGCTTCTATATCTTTGTGGGTCTTGTAATATGATTTCATTTTCTTTTGTTTTATTTGATTGCATTTGAGTTTTTTTTGATGTGTTATTGTTGGTAGAGAATTCAGTGGATTTATTTATTTTGTGGTCAGATATTTGTTTATGACTATTTGGTGTTTTGTTTGGTTTGCATTGTGTGAGTTCATATTTTTCTAGTAAATCTAGTGTATATTTTCTTTGGCCAATGTTGGTGAGACATGCCTGATCACGTCAGTCACTCCCAACAACGCCCTTCGACAAGGACTAGGGTTCCGTCGCTTTATGTCGGACCCCCGGAGAGTTCCACGAATTCGGAAGGAGTGTCTACGTCAAGTACTCAAGGCAGCACCTGGGAGTCGCCGATTGGGACTACCAAGTCGCCGACTCCAGGGGTGAATCGCTGACTCTAGGCCTCGTGGACAGTTCTGGTAGACTGCCACTAGGCTCATGGGGAGTCGGCGATTGAACCTCTGGATCGGCGATTCCCACACCAGAATCGCCGACTCCCAGCCGTTACTTGAGTGGGCCCACGTCATTAAGGCACTCCTTAATAGGATACCTTAATGGGGTGGGTCTCACGCTAATGAATGGGGAAACGTCCCTCAGGACCCTATAAAAAGGGTCCTTGGGGGACATATACCCTCAGGTCATTCCCACTTGACACACACCAACCAAAGCAATACTTGGAGCCCGAATCGCCTACTCCCAAGAGAGTCGCCGATTCCCCTCCCCTTCTGCAGGTACATTGACGTAGAGCGTGCGTCGTAGACTCCAAAGCCTCCGGCCCTCCTCGCGACCCCGCGAGCCTACTGGTAGCAGATTTCGTGCTTCATCAGCTGGCGCCGTCTGTGGGACTATCGAACTACGATATCCCGTCGTAATCGCGAAATTTTCTTCGCAAAGATCAGCTCGATTCCCTTAGGGTGAGTCGCTGACTTTGTGTCAAGGAATCTCCGATTCGCACAGGCAATCGCCGACTCCACCCAGTAAGTCTCCGATTGCGGGTTATTCTGCTAGCTAAGAGTGCTGTCCATGGCCAGACTCGAAGGAAAAACTACCTAAAGCAGTCACCGATTCCACTAGTGTAAGTCGCTGATTCCCATAGTGAATCGCCGACTACCATAGTGAATCGCCGACTCCACTTGGTTTTTTCTCGAGCCTCTACTCAGCTCGAAAATCAAAAAAACCTAAGGCCAGTCGCCGACTCCACCTACTGAGTCGCTGAATCCACTGGGTTTCTTTCGAGTTAGCCCAATTAATACCTACGCTCCGGTTGGAATTCGCTTTTGTCATCTATGACATCTGAAAGGCAAAAACACGATTACCATCTGAGAAACAAGGGTAAATCCTCAGTGGTACCCGATGGGGCACACACTGAGCATCCTCAGCCAAACATACAAGTTGAGAGGTTCGAGGATGCTTAAACTGATCTGCCCCCTCGGATATCCATCTCTCCTAATCTAGAAGCAAGGTTGGTTAACTTCATGGATAACATTGAAAGAAGAGTTAGCAACCTCGAAAAAGCGAGGAGTCAGAGAACCATCGCCCGCGAGAGAACGGGTGAATCGACTTCTCACAACTCTCCGACTCCGGAGAAAAAGAAAGGTCCAGAACCAGAAAAATCAAGAGATGGACCCAGTAAGAGTCGCACTGATAGGACTCTTACAACACGATTCGTAGAGGACCTCCGTCGGAAGCTGGCCGACACTCTAGTCATCAGCAATCCGATCGAGTTCTTAAGAGTCAAAAGCGCTCCTTTCCAAGAGGACCTTTTGAAGGTGGCCTTTCCACCAACCATGCGGGTACCCAGAATAGAGTCGTACGATGGTTCGAGTGATCCACAAGATCACGTCAACCTCTACCTCAGCGTTCTGGAACCGCAAACCACTGATAACGCACTGCTGTGTCGAGCATTCCCCGACACTCTTAAGGGCAATGCCTATCGATGGTTTTCTGGTCTGCCAGCCGGATCAGTTTCCAGCTTTGCAAACCTCGCATCCAAATTCATCGCCCAACATGTGGGGATGATTAGGATCAAACACAGCACCAATGCACTACTGGCGCTACGACAGGACAAACTGTTTCTAAGGGATTACACGATTAAGTTCACTTCAATGATGACAGAAGTGAGTGACTTAATCTCAAGTTTGGCCATTGCAGGGTACACAAACGGGCTGGTACCCTACTCCCCTCTGGCCCTGAATCTCACACTCCATAAAGTGGAGACCTTACCCGACCTCTTCCAACGAGCTCAGTCATTCATTGAGGTGGAAGAGCAGAATGAAAACTGGTGATACAGTATCCCGAACACGGTAACAACCTACCAGCAACTAGAAGTCCGGATAGCCTAAGATGAGTTAAGGTATCTATTCTAGGGTTGGGGAGGTCCCAGGTCGAATCCTAGGAAGATCGACTTTCCTAAGGATCGACTTCCCTGGGATCGACTTCTGAATAAAGTCGATCACCAGGAAAGTCGACCCCCAGAAAGTCGATCTCTGGAAAGTCGATCCTAGGACCCAATCTGATCAGTTTGGCAGTTAGGCGGTTACTGCCCAAATGACCATATTGCCCCCATAAGAACCCCTATAAATAGAGGGCACCCCCCACTCATTAAAGGCAAGTCATTTGGAGAAGAAGGATTCCTAGCGAAGCAGAGCTCTGCACACTTGAGTTCCGGTCCGGTTTCCCGCGGAGTTCCCCGCTTGGCGCTTGCTTGTGCGTCTTGGAGTACTGGTCGGGTTTCACCCCCATCAGTTGGCGCCGTCTGTGATTCAAAGATACTCACGACAAAAGCTCCTCGACTTTTTCGAAAAAAGTGATCGACTTTTTTCCAAGTCGTCAGCTAGGGAGTCTTGCGAGGAAATCAGCCAGCAAGGGATCAACTTTCCAGAAGATCGACTTTTTCTTCCAAGGAAAAAAAGTCGATCCCTCAAGGAGCTAGGTTTTCAGGCATCGACTTCCAAGGAATCCTCCAAGTGCACTAGGGATCGACTTTTTGAAGATCGACTTTTTCTTTCCAAGCAAAAGTCGAACACTCTTTCCAAGAAAAGTCGAACACTCCAGGATGGTGG
>LFYR01001723.1:15383-31876 GCA_001185155.1 Zostera marina | reverse complement strand
AGCTCTCGCTCCGCACAACCCCCTCTTACTGGTTATGTGCCCTACAATTCTGCTGGCGTGACACTTCCCGACTTCATGGCTGATTCTGAAACTCGGAGGGAAGCGATGTCACTCCTCATGGGCCATCCTGGGTCGTGGTGTCGGAGCGAGCTTCTGAAGGATATGAATGCCGCTTGCTATATGGCACATGCTTGTTATCAAGGAGACTCGATCCATGATGTCGAGAAGATTCAAGAACGATACAACCAACTCGACACGAAGTTCAAGGAGAGCAAGAAAGCCTTGGACAAGCTGAGGAATGTGAAGTCCAGAATGGAGAACCTTCGCGACAACATTCTTCCTAAAAAGGACAAGACTATTGAGTCCAAGCAGAAGGAAAATCGATGAGTATGTCGCGAAGATCTTGGGACTTCAAAGATCTAAAAGCTGCTACTGCTGGCCGTGCTCAAGAGGTTGAAGACTTGAAGAGCCAGCTAGCTTGCGAGAGAGGGCACGTAGCCTCGCTTGAGGCTGTTATAGCGGATCTGAAGAAGCAAGCTGCCCAACATCAAAGGGAAACAACTGGGCTGAAGAGTGAGCTGGCGAGTGCAGAAGAAGAGGTTCCAGCTCTCAAGGATGACAACTTTGCACTCTCTGGAAAAGCTGCAGGATTGGAACATGATGTGCGGTACCAATCCGATCAGCTTCAAGAGCTTATCTTCTTTGGCCCTTCTGTGTTTCCTGCTCTACCCCCTGACTACATCACGGACATAATGGCGTGGGTAGAGCAACATCCTGAGGAGCTCGAAAAAAACAAGGAAGCTCTTGACAGAATGAAGGACGAAGCTGCCCGAGATATGATTTTCTGAGTCCTTAGATTTTTGTATAATTGTTATCTTTTTATTTGTAATTTTTGTTTTAACTCATCTTAGGCTATCCGGACTTCTAGTTGCTGGTAGGTTGTGACCATGTTCGGGATACTGTATCACCCAGTAACTAAGACCCGAAACTAGATTCGCGAGTCGTAATTTAGCCGCTCTGGATGTAAATTAGACTAACCCTATTGCTAGCCACTCTGGGCGTAGACTTGGTCGTATGAATCGTAGCCCAGTCTACGGTTAAATTCGCGAAAATAAGTTAAACTTCACAACTAATAGAAACTCGCAATATCGACTAACAAGTTCAAAAGATAACAAACATATCGAAAGATAACAGAACAGATATGATTAACCTTAAGACTCTAGAATTGTGTTATAGTTTACTCCGGCCGTAGCGACGGAGTGATTTTTTACCTTCATCAAGACTATAGTGACAAGATGAGGTTGGATCGTTGTGGCCGTAGCGACACAATAGATTTCTAATCTATTGAGGCCGAAGCGATAAAAATAGACTAGCGAGAGTTTAGAACCCTAACCGTGAGTGAAAAAATCTTAGGGTTTTATTCGTGTGTTCTCTATATATTCTTGTGACTTATACCCTTGTAGTTCACCTCTGGCCAAAGCGACAGAGTGTTCTGAACCTTCATCGAGGCCATAGCGACAAGATGAAGTTAAATTGTTAAGGCCATAGCGACAAAATAATTTCTAATCTATTAAGGCCGGAGCGACAAAATAGATTTTTCATTTAGGGTAAAGTCGTAAATTTAGAGAAATGTAACTTTTTATTATTTAGAGAAATGTAACATATTTTTGAAATAAAATCTAACTATTTTGCTGTACATCGAAAGGACCGAAGGAATGGGAGGGTCAATACTAAGCGTAGTATTGTTGCATGTTGTCTGCATGCCAGGTGTTTGGAACCATTGTTCCATCCTGTAGGCATAAGCGATAAGTTCCTGGCCTTATCTCTTCTTCTACGATGTATGGACCCTCGAAGTTGGATGACAACTTATTCCTTGGTCTATTCCTTTCGGTGATACTAGCCTTTCGCGTGACGAGGGTTCCTGGCAGAAACACTTTTTTTCGTACTTGGCGATTGTGGTATTGTGATACGCTGGCCTTGTACGATTCATTCCGCAGGTCTGCCTCGTCGCGGGTTTCATCCCTCAACTCTAGCTCTGTAGCTAGGTTTTGGTCATTGTTTTGCTCGTCGTACTTTGAGACCCTGTATGTTGGTATGCTCATCTCGATTGGTACGACAACCTCTACTCCATATGTCATAGCGAAGGGGGTGTTTCCCGTGGGATTTTTACTAGTTCTGCGATATGCCCATAGAATTTTGCACAACTTATCCGCCCAGGCCCCTTTTGCCGATTCGATTTTCTTTTTGAGCCCTTGTACGATGGCCTTGTTGGTTACCTCCACTTGTCCGTTTTCCTGTGGTCGGTAAACGGAAGCAAAGTGGAGTTTTGTGCCCAAGTCCACGCACATTCTCGAAAACTTCCCCCCTGTGAATTGGGTACCATTGTCTGTGACAATGTGTTAGGGAACTCCGAATCGGCACACTATGGAGCGATATACGAATTTGACTGCCACATCTTGAGTGATTTTTGCTACAGCCTGAGCCTCGACCCATTTTGTGAAGTAATCAACTGCCACGAAAATGAATCGAGCTTGGGATGTTGAGGGTGGGAATGGTCCTACGATGTCCAATCCCCAACTTGCAAATGGGATCGAGCTCAAGATCGGAGTCATGTCCGTGGATGGTTTTTGTTGCATTGGGCTATGCAACTGGTATGCTCGGCACTTGCGGACGTAAGTGCGAGTCTCTAACCGCAATGTGGGCCAATAATACCCCAGCCGTATGATTTTGAAAGCTAGTGCTCTTCCTCCCTCATGGAGTCCGTACGAGCCTTCGTGTACTTCCTTGATGACCTTATCAGTATCGGGTTTGGCCAAACAGCGTAATAACGGGCTGTCGAAGGACTTTTTGTAAAGTACCCCTCCGACTTTGCAGTACTTGGCTGCTTTGTGTTGTAGTTTTTTGGCCTCACTCCTATTGTCGGGAAGTACACCATTTTGAATGAATGCCAGTATTGGTTTTCTCCAATCTTCTGAGGGGTCGGATGTGACATTCAATACCTGGCATGAGGGCTGGAGTACAGAGTCTACCAGGATTTCACGCTGGCCTTCCTCCCAGGCCGATGCTAGTCTTGCTAGAGCATCGGCGGGTGTGTTCTGAGTTCGAGGAATTTGCTCGTTTTTAAACTTAGCGAATTGTTTGGTGAGTTCTACCATGGTTTCCACATATTTTGTGATCTGTGGTTCTTTGCAGGCGAACTCACCCGTGGTTTGTCGAGCCACGAGCTGAGAGTCAGTGCGAAGCGTGACTTTCTCAGCGTTGAGAGTTCGCAACAGTTTTAGGCCATGAATGGCTGCTTCGTATTCCGCGACATTGTTTGTTGCCGGGAAGTGGAGCCGTATCGAGTGTTCATAATTTTTTCCATCTGGACTATGGATTTTCACTCCGATACCTGAGCCTGTGCTGCAACTTGACCCATCTACTTCCACAGTCCATGGTTGGGCTAGGTTGGATAGTGTGAGTTCGACTATGAAATCTGCCACAGCTTGCCCCTTGATAGCAGTGGCTGGTCGGAAATCCAAATCGAACTTACTGAGCTCAATTGCCCATTTAATTAACCTACCCGATATGCCTTGCTTGTGGAGTAGACGGCGTAGGGGACATGATGTAAGTACTACAATCGTGTGCGCTAAGAAATATGCTTGAAAGCGCCGACAAGCATGGATTACAGCGTACACGATTTTCTAAATCGGAGAATATCGTACCTCTGCTTCTTGCAGTCGCCTCGAGTGATAGTAGATGGGGACTTGTTCCTTATCTCTTTGTGCGATAAGGACTGCACTTACGGCCTCTTCTGAGGCTGCTATGTATAAGTACAGGTCTTCCCCATCCCTGGGTGAGGTCAGCATTGGAAGTGAGGACATGTGTGCTTTTAACTTGGTAAAAGCCTCCTCACATTCCGGTGTCCAAGTGATACTATCCTTAGCCGCAGTTTTTAGTAGTTGGAAGAACGGTTTGCATTTGTCAGCCGTTTGTGATATGAAACGACTGAATGCATTGATTCGTCCGTTCAACCTTTGTACTTTTCTAATTGTGCGGGGGGCTTTCATATCGAGTATTGCTTGGATTTTGTCGGGATTTGGTTTAATCCCGTGCTGACCTACGTAGAAATCAAGGAACTTACCTTCCTTGATTCCGAAGGAACACTTGTCCGGATTAAGCTTCATTCCGTATTGCTTTAATGTCCTAAGGGTTTTTCTCAGATCCTCGGGGTGCTTTTCGACGCTTGTTGATTTGACCAGAATGTCATCAACATAAGCGGAAACATTGCGCCCGATTTGGCCCACGAAAACCTTGTCCATGAAGCGTTGGAATATAGCCCCAGCATTCCTTAGGCCGAATGGCATTACTCTATAACAGAATGCCCCTAAGTCCATAATGAAAGATATTTTCTCTTCATCAAGCTCATGCATCAGGATTTGGTTATATGCTGAGTGGGCATCCATCACGGATAGGAGTTCGTTACCAGACGCTCCGTCGACTAACTCGTCGATGGATGGGAGCGGGTAATTGTCCTTGGGGCATGCTTTATTGAGATCTGTGAAATCAATGCACATGCGCCACTTGCCATTGGGTTTCTTGACGAGAACGGGGTTGGCCAACCAAGTTGGATATCGAACTTCTCGAATGTGCCCAGCATTCAGAAGTTTCGATATCTCTCCGTTGGCGGCCTCCCGCCTGTTAGAGGTGAGCACTCGACGCTTTTGGCGACGAGCTGGGATGGATGGGTCGACATTAAGATTGTGTGCCACGATTTGACATGCAATTTGTGTCGGAGCCTCACCCTCCCAAACGAACCTGTCCTGGTGCTCCTCCAGGACAGTCACAAGCTTGGCTCTTAGGTCGGGGGTCTAACCCTTTCCCTAATGCCACGTGTCCCCCTTTTAGCTGGTACATTTCAGTCTCATCCACGGGTTGCAATTTTTCCCTTTCCCCGTTGTCGGGTGGGGCATGGACGAGCATAGTGTTTAGTTTAACCAGCTGAGTGGCCTTCTTATACCCTTGACTAGAATCCTTTTGTGATCCTTTGACAGTTGCAATGATCCCAATGATTGGGTATTGTATGCATTGGTGATAAGAAGATGGGACAGCTTTGATCCCATGGATGAAGGGTCGTCCAAAGATGCCGTGAAAAGTGGATTCTACCTCCACCACTATAAAATGGCATGTTCGACTAGCCCTTCCCTTTCGGGATCCGATGGAGACCTTCAGGTCAATAACGCTGGCCACTGGGGCGGCGACGTTAGTAAACCCGTAAATGACTTCCTTGCAAGGAGACAGATCCTCCTTCTTAAGGCCCATTTTGACGAAGGTGTCCATGTAGAGGATGTCCGCGGAACTGCCACTGTCGACAATCATCCTCTCGACACGGGATGTCGGACCGATGTCTGCTTGGATCACGAGTGGATCCTCGTGGGGTAGCAGGACATCGTCCAGGTCCTCTTCGGAGAAGTATGTGGACTTCTCTTCCCGAGCCCTTTTCCCATTGTCGCGAGGTGTAGACTGTGACATCAGCACCTTCCGGGAGTAACCCCTATTCTGACCAACGGATCCGCCACCAAATATCATATTGATGGTTTTCCGCTGGCGGTCCTCGCTACTGTCTCTGTCCAGCGAAGGAGAGCGTGGACGCTTCCCCTTCGGGTCAGGTTTACAACCGTCTCATCCTCGGGGTCCCTTGACAAAGTTGCCAAGTTCACCCTTTGAGACCAGTTGCTCGACGTAGATCGAGAACTCCCTGCAGTGGTCGGTGAGGTGGTCGTGGTCCTTGTGAAATTTACAGAACCTTCCACCCTTTTTGCGACTACTTTTGGTTGCAGGGTCCAGAGAACGGGCAGGAGGTAGATCTGCCCGGTTCTTGAGTTTCTCAAACAGTTCGTCTTTATTGATTGTAAGAGGGGTCCACTCTTTCCATGATTGGGATGAACCCTTTGGCGACTGCATGGTGGTTGTTTGATACATCTTATTATCGTGCTTGGGCTTCCATTCCTTTTTGTAGGAACTAGTCGCATTGTCAGTGTATTTGTTCAAAGAGCCTTGGAAACTATTTTTTCCGCCGTAGCTCTTTTTCTCAAACTTTGGTTTTTTGAAGCTAGTGTTCTCAAGTTCCACTAGCATATTCTTATTCTGCTCTTCCACCTCAATAAACGATTGGGCTTGCTGGAAGAGGTCAGGTAGAGTCTCCACCTTATGGAGAGTGAGATGCTGGGCCTGAGGGGAGTAGGGTACTAGCCCATTTGTGTGTCCCTCTATGGTCAGACTTGAGATTAAGTCGTTCACTTCTGTCATCATTGAAGTGAACTTAATAGTGTAATCCCTCAACGACAGCTTGTTCTGTCGTAGTGCCAGCAGTGCGTTGGCACTGTGTTTAATCCTAATCATCCCCACGTGTTGGGTGATGAATTTGGATGAAAGGTCCGTAAAGCTGGAGATTGATCCAGCTGGCAGACCAGAAAACCACCGATAGGCACTGCCCTTGAGAGTGCCAGGAAATGCCCGGCACAACAGCGCGTTATCGGTGGTTTGCGGTTCCAAGACACTAAGGTAGAGATTGATGTGATCTCTTGGATCACTCGAACCATCGTACGCTTCTATCCTTGGTACCCGCCAGGTTTGCGGAAAAGATACCTTCAAAAGGTCCTCTCGAAAAGGAGCACTTTTGATTCTCAGAAATTCCATCGGACCGCTGGCGTCTAGGTTGCCCGCCAACTTCCGACGAAGGTCTTCCACAAACCGTGTTGTAAGAGTCTTTTCAGTGTGACTCTTACTAGGTCCAGCCTTTGATTTTGAAGGCTCTGGACCATCCTTCTTTTTCTCCCCAGATGGAGAATTATGAGAGGCCGATTCACCCGCTCTTTCGCGGGAAACGGTCCTCTGACTCCTTGCTTTCTCGAGGTTGTTGACCCTTTGTTCCATGTTATCCATGAATCTGACCAACCTCTCTTCTAAAGCGGGAGGGATGGATGTTTGAGGGCGCAGACTGGCTTGAGGCTCCTCAGGCCTTTCTTGCCTGTTTTCTTGAGGAGGGTCAGTCTGGGCCCTATCAGCTACCATTGAGGATTTGCCTTTGTTCCTCATATGGTAGTCGTGCTTTTGCCTTTCGGAAGTCATTGTAGACAAAAGCGTGTTCCAACTAGAGTGCAAGTGCTTGCTAGAACTAACCCGAGTGAAAGAACCAAGTGGAGTCGGCGACTCACAAGGGGTGTCGGCGATTCCCAAGGTAGAATCGGGGTCACACACTAGTGTAATCGCCGACTGCTTTAGGTAGCTCTTCTTTCGGGTCTGGCCGTGGACAACACTCTTAGCTAGCAGAATAACCCGCAATCGGAGACTCACTAGGTGGAGTCGGCGATTGCCTGTGTGAATCGGAGATTCCATGACACAAAGTTAGCGACTCACCCTAAGGGAATCGAGCTAAGCTTTGCGAAGAAAATTTCGTGATTACGACGGGATATCATGGTTCGATAGTCCCACAAACGGCGCCAGCTGATGAAGCACAGAATCTGCTACCAGTAGACTCGCGGGGTTGCGAGATGGGCCGGAGGCTTTGGAGTCCACGACGTGTACTCTACGTCAAACACCTGTAGAAGAGGAGGGGAATCGGCGACTCTCTTGGGAGTAGGCGTTTCGGGCTCCTGGATGCTCTAGTGTGGAGTGTTTGATCAAGTGAATATGTTGTGAATGGAGGACACCCCTAGGACCCCTTTTATAGGGTCCTAGAGGCGTTTCCATTCAATTGAGTGGGGCCCACCCCATTATGGTACCCTATTGAAGGACGCCATAATGGTGAGGGCCCGCCAAAGTAATGGCTGGGAGTCGGCGACTCAGGTGTGGGAGTCGCCGACCCAGAGGTGGAGTCGCCGACTCCTTTGAGGCCAAGTCCTCGGTCTACCAGACCTGGATGGAGTCGGCTATGCACCACTAGAGTCGGCGACTCCCAAGTGTTGCCTTGGGCTCTTGACGTAGACACTTGCTCCGCACCGTAGAAACCTTCCAGGGGTCCGGCATATAGCGACGGAACCCTATTCCTTGTTTGAAGGGCGTTGCTAGGAGTGACTGACGTAATCTGGCATGTCTCACCAGTGTCACAAAACAGAAAAATTTTGTACAATATTTCTTTGTAGGTTTGTGACCCCTTTGAGCAGTACTACTAGTCCCCAAAGTTTGAAATTAGCAAAAAATATCGAAAATATTTTGCAATTTTTCTGCAGAAAATCGTGCTGCCGGAGGTAGTTTTCGGGATGCCTGTTTGGACCTATCCCAGAAAAGATTCCTTGCTCTGTTGGGAAATTCTACTCTTCTGTACTCGTAGAGAAAACTTTTTTCACGTGAAGTGTGGTCGTAGAATTCCAAAATCAGATCTGGGTATTCAGGAGGTGGACCGACAAAATCACTGGTAGTGAAAAAAGGTAAAAAGCCCCATACTCTTTTTTTTACCGAAACGACGATGCGAGTCCAGTCAAAGCGATGGATTTTCGTTTTGGTAAGAGAGCTGGGATATGTGTGGTCTTATTCAGACGAAGCGATGAATGAAGACGATGACCGAATGACCGAATCGACAATTCAACTGTTGGAATCGCCTACTCGGTGTGGGAGTCGGCGATTCAATTGTGGGGATCGCCTACTCAGTGTGGTCTTATTCAGCCGAAGCGATGAATAAAGACGATAACTGAATCGACAATTCAAGTATGGGAATCGCCTACTCAGTGTGGGAGTCGGCGACTCAATTGTGGGAATCGCCTACTCAGTGTGGAATCGTTGATTCAAGTGGGAATCGACGATTCAGATGGGGATAGGTGATTTTCTATGAAAAATCCAACCTATATGGAAGTGAAAGTGCCAGAGCAAAAGGCATTGACTACACTTGCTCAAAAAGCTAAAGGAATCGGCGACTCCCTATGTGGAGTCGGCGATTCAACTTATGGCCTTTTTGAACCAAGCCGTAGACAACACTCTTAGCTAGCAGAATAACCCGCAATCGACGACTCACTAGGTGGAATCGGAGATTTCCTGTGTGTATCGGAGATTCCTTATCACAAAGTTAGCGACTCACCCTAATGGAATCGAGCTAAACTTTGCGAAGAAAATTACGCGATTACGACGGGATATCGTGGTTCGATAGTCCCACAGACGGCTCCAGCTGATGAAGCACAAAATCTGCTACCAGTAGGCTCGTGGGGTTGCGAGTAGGCCGGAGGCTTTGGAGTCCACGACGCGCGCTCTACGTCAATGTACCTGCAGAAGTGGAGGGTAATAGGCGACTCTCTTCGGAGTAGGCGATTCGGGCTCCTTGGATTGCTCTGGTGTGGTCAAGTGGGAATGACCTGGGAGTAGAGGACCCCCAAGGACCCCTTTTATAGGATCCTGGGGGACGTTTCCCCATTCATTAGCGTGGGGCCCACCCCATTATGGTGCCATATTGAAGGGTGTCATAATGACGTGGGCCCTCCCAAGTAACGGTTGGGAATCGGCGACTCAGGTATGGGAGTCGCCTATTCAGAGGTGGAGTCGCTGATTTAGAGGTGCGGTCGTCGACTCCCCATGAGCCAAGTTGGCAGTCTACCAGAACTGACCACGAGGCCTGGAGTCGGCGATTCACCCCTAGAGTCGGCGACTTGGTAGTCCCAGTCGGCGATTCCCAGGTGTTTCCTTGAGCACTTGACGTAGACACTTCCTCCGCATTTGTGGAACTCTCCGAGGGTCTGGCATAAAGCGAGGGAACCCTAGTCCTTGTTGAAAGGCGTTGCTGGGAGTGACTGACGTAATCAGGCATGTTTCACCATCAAGTATTGGTGGGAATGACTTGATGAATGAGAGGACCCCCCAAGGACCCCTTTTATAGGGTCTTTTGGGACGTTTCTCATTCATTACCCGTGGGGTCCACGCTATTATGGTGCCCCATTCAGGGTGCCATAATGGCGTGGGCCAAGTCAAGTAACGGATGGGAGTCGGCGACTCAGGGTGAAGCCATCGATTCCCCATGAGCCAGGTTGGCAGTCTACCAGAACTGAACAACGAGGCGTAGAATCGACAGCTCACCTCTGGAGTCGGCGACTTGGTAGTGTCAGTCGCCGATTCCCAGTGTTGACTTGAGTACTTGACGTAGACACTTGCCCGTATCCGTGGATCACTCCGGGGGTCCGGCATAAAGTGGCAGAACCCTAGACCTTGTTGAAGGGCGTTGCTGGGAGTGACTGACGTAATCAGGAATGTCTCACCACCCACCATTGGGATTCCAGGCTATCACGAGGATCTACTTCAAACATTTCTCGGAACTTCCTATTCCTGAGATAATGAGTGGTGAGACATGCCTGATTACGGAAGTCACTCCCAATAACGCCTTTCAACAAGGACTAGGGTTCCGTCGCTTTAGGCCGGACCCCGGAGAGCTCCAACGGTGCGGAATAAGTTCATCGTCCGAATCGCCGAGTTAGCCCGTAAGTCACGATTGGACTACCAAGTCGCCGAGTTAGGGCCAAGATCGGTAGTATGGTAGACTGCACATCTCGCCCCTGGAAACTCTCGAGTTTGCCCTAAATAGGCGATTTCCATACCTGAATCGCTGACTTACGACCTTTACTCGCCGCCAGCCAATGCCATAAATGCTCCCATATATGGCAATAGGCGCGATGTTCGCCTTTGATTGCGCCCTCCGAGACCCTATAAAAGGGTCCCAAGGGGACACTCAAAGACACAACACAAGTTCCACTCTCAACAGAGCATCACTAAGAAACTCGCCGATTCTCACTAAAATCGATTAGTTTCTACTTGCAGGTATTTGACGTAGAGCGCGCGTCGTGGACTCCAGAGCCTCCGGCATCACCTCGCACCACCGCGAGCCTTGGTAGCAGATTCAGTGCTTCATCAGCTGGCGCCGTGTGTGGGACTACCGAACCACCGGTATCTCGTCGTAATCGCGATTTTTTGCAAAATCCGGTTTGAGCTCTCCTAGAGGGTTCGCCGAGTTTGTCAAACAAGTCGCCGACTTAGATCGACAGCCGATTCTTGGTCCAGGTCCGATTTATCCTTAAATCGCCGACTTATCCTTGAGAATCGCCCGATCCGGAATATCGTCTGCTAGCTAAGAGTGCTGTCCACGACTTTGTTCGAAAAACACCTCGAAATCTAAAGTCACCGATTTAGCTCCCTAAATCGCCGACTTATTTTTTGCTTTTTCGAACAAGCTCAGTCAGGTCACCTCCCTGCTTTGATACTTCTCCGCTTTTATCTTCATGGCCATCATCGAAACACAAAAGCACCCTTACGCCACAAGAAGTAAGGGTAAAATGCCAGCAACCGAGCTGGAGCAGGGCGAGCAATCCCGACCAAAGGGATCCAGCAATGCTCAACCTGATCAAACAAACTCGGTTCCTCCACACGTCGAGGAACACATAGTGCCCAAGGCTCCACCCACCTTGGAGGAAAGGTTGTTCAATTTTATGGACAACATAGAAAGAAGGATGACTAACCTCGAGCAAGCGAGGAGTCAAATGATCGCCACCATCCGTGAAAAGCCGATGAATCTGGGTCCATCTACTCTCCATCTGCGGAGAAAACCAAACAGAGTTCCTGTCTTAAAACGGGACCCAGTAAGAGTCGCTCCGAAAGGACTCTTACCACTCGGTTTGTGGAGGATCTTCTTCGGAAACTGGCCAACGGCCTAGCTGTCAGCAATCCGCATGAGATCCTAAGGATCAAAAGTGCTCCTCTTCGCGAGGACCTTTTAAGGGGATCTTTCCCAACTACCAGGTAGGTACCCAGGATCGAAGCGTATGACGGTTCAAGTATTCTAGAAGATCACGTGAACCTCTACCTTAACATCCTGGAACCGCAAACCATCGATGATGGGATGTTGTGTCGGGCATTCCTCGACACTCTCAAGGGTAGTGCTTATCGATCGTTCTCCGATCTGTCGGCTGGCTCAATCACCAGGTTCGCAGACCTCTCGTCCAAGTTCATCGACCAGCACGTGGGAATGATAAGGATGAAGCACAGTGCCAACGCATTTCTGGCACTTCGACAGGATAAGCTGTCTCTGCGGGATTACACGATCAAGTTCACAACAATGATGACAGAAGTGAATGATCTAATCCCAAGTGTGGCCATAGTGGGATACATCAGAGGATTGTCCCCTTCTCCCCTCTGGCCCAGAATCTAACTCTCCATAAGGTGGACTCTCTACCCGACCTCTTTCAATGCGCTCAATTGTACATTGAAGTGGAAGAGGAGGATGAGAACAAGCTAGCTGAACTTAGGACTCCTAGCTTTATGAAACCGAAGTTTGAGAGGAAGGGGCACAGTGGAAACAACAATTTCCACGACACCTCTAACAGGTACACCAACAACAGGACTGAAACTTCCAAAAAAGAGTGGAAGGCCCGGCACGATAACAAGGTGTACCAAACCTCAACCAGCCATCCGCTAAAGGGTGCATCTCCACTGTGGAGAAAGAACACCCTGCTTACAATCAGCAAAGGCGAGCTGTTTGAGAAGCTAAAGAACCGAGCAGATCTGCCTGCTCCTCGTTCTTTAGAACCTGCAAGCAAAGATGGTCGCAAATTTCACAAGGACTGCGGCCACCTAACAGAAAATTGCAGGGAATTCTCGTCTTTTGTCGAGCAATTGATCTCAAAGGGAGAACTTGGTAACTTCGTCAAGAAATTTCGAGGACGGGACAATTTCAAATCTGACCCAAAGAGGAAGCGTCCACGCTCTCCTTCGCCAGATAGCGACAACAGCGAGAACCACCAACGGAAGACCATCGATATGATATTTTATAGTGGATCCGTTGGCCAAAATAGAGGATATGCCCGAAAGGTGCTGATGTCACAATTAACACCTCGAGACAACGGAAAACGGGTCCGCGAGGAGAAGTCAATATACTTCTTCGAAGAGGACCTGGACGATGTCCAGCAACCTCACGAGGACCCACTCGTGATCCAAGCAGATATCGGTCATGATTCCCGAGTCGAGAGGATGATTGTCGACAGCGGCAGCTCTGCGGACATCCTTTATATGGTCACTTTTACCAAGATGGGCCTTAAAAGAGAGGAACTATCTCCCTGTAAGGAAGCCATCTACGGTTTCACTAACATCGCCGCCCCAGTGGCCGGTGTTATTGATTTGAAAGTCTCCATCGGTTCCAAGCGAGGGAGGATTAGCCGAACGTGTCATTTTATAGTAGTGGAAGTAGAATCCACTTTTCATGGCATATTCGGATGCCCCTTCATCCACAGAATCCAAGAAGTCCCGTTTTCTTATAACCAATGCATTCAATACCCATTAAACGGGTTCGTTGCCACTGTCAAAGGATCACAAAAGGATTCTAGACAGGGGTATAAGCAGGCAACCCAGCTGACAAGGCTTAACAACATGCTCGTCCATGCCCAACCTGATATTGAGGAGAGGGAAAAATTACAACCTGACATTGAGGTATATCAGCTGGAAGGGGAACAAGTGGCTTTAGGGAAGGGGTTACCCCCTGTCTTAAGAGCCAAGCTTGTGACTGCCGTGAAGGAGCACCAGGACAGGTTCGTTTGGGAGGGTGAGGCACCGACACAGATTGCGCGTCAGATCGTGACGCACAAACTTAACGTCGACTCATCCATTCCAGCTCGACGCCAGAAACGTCGAGTACTCACTTCTGACAGGCGCATTCGGAATCAAGGAAGGCAAGTTCCTTGGTTTCTATGTAGGTCGGCATGGGATCAAACCTAATCCCGACAAAATCCAAGCTATACTTGATATGGAAGCCCCCCACACAATCAGAGAAGTACAAAGGCTGAACGGTCGAATTAACGCACTCAGTCGTTTTATATCACAAACGGCTGACAAGTGTAAACCGTTCTTTCAATTACTGAAAACTGCGGCTAAGGGTAGTATTACTTGGATACCAGAGTGTGAGGAGGCATTTGCGAAATTAAAAGCGCGTATGTCCTCACTCCCCATGCTGACATCACCCAAAGAGGGAGAGGACCTATACTTATACATAGCGGCCTCAGAAGAAGCCGTGAGTGCGGTCCTCATTGCGCAAAGGGATAAGGATCAGGTCCCTATATACTACCACTCGAGGAGACTACAAGGCGCTGAACTACGGTACTCTCCTATCGAGAAGATCGTATATGCAGTGATCCATGCTTGTCGTCGCTTTCGAGCTTACTTCTTAGCGCACACGATTATGGTACAAACATCGTGTCCTTTGCGCCATCTACTTCACAAACCCGACATTTCTGGGAGGTTAACCAAATGGGCAATCGAACTCAGTGAATTCGACTTAGACTTCCGACCAGCCACTGCCATCAAGGGGCAAGCTGTGGCGGACTTCATTTTCGAAATCAAATAACCCAATTTGACCCAACCTTGGGTTGTAGAAGTAGACGGCTTGAGTTTCATCACAAGCTCGGGTATCGTAGTGAAAATCCATAGCCCGGATGGAAAAAACTACGAACACTCGGTACAGCTTCACTTCCCCGCTTCTAACAACGTCGCGGAATACGAAGCGGCCATACATGGCCAGAAGCTATTAAGAACTCTCAGCGCTGAGAATGTCACGCTCCGCACTGACTCCCAGCTCGTAGCACGGCAAACCACTGGTGAATTCGCTTGCAAGGAACCACAAATAACCAAGTATGTGGAGGCGATGGTAGCACTCACTCGTGTAGCCTTAGTATCCCCCCCCAAGCAAGGTAGTCCGCATCAAGGCAGGAAGCGAGAAGATGGGATTGAGTCATTGTGCTCACAGCGACACTAATGACTCCGCGTGGTCCATGCACTATCAGATGGACTGATTCACTATCAGAATCTAGTTCCAGGCCAATGGAACTACATGTTTATAGTCCTACTCTGATCAAGAGCGACTTTTGCTGTGTGGATTCTGGCCGAAGCGACAGAATGCGTGGATTCACTATTAGAATCTGATTCTGGCCAAAGCAACAAAATGCGTGGATTCGTTATCCGAATCGGGTTCTGGCCGAAACGACAGATCGCGTGGATTCACTATTAGAATCTGATTCTGGCCAAAGCAACAGAATCTAGTTCACTATCAGAACTGATGTTTATAGTCTACCCTGATCAAGAGCGACTTGGTGTCCGCAACGACGGTTACCCCATAGGCCGAAGCGCAAGATGGGTCGAGATCATTAAGGTCAAAGCGACAAAATGATCTCCAAATATTCGAAGAACTATTGAAGCCAAAGCGACAACATAATTCTTGGTCTGATTCTGGCCGAAGCGACAGAATCATGTCTGCAAAACAAAAAACAACCTGCAAAACAACTATATCAGTCTAAAGGATATATTTATTGATTTACTGACCTTGCCGTGCGAAGCTGCCTCTCATGCTGCTCCTCCTTATGCTCAATAAATCCTTGATTGATCTGTCCGAAGTGACAGATCTATCATGCTCAAAAATGTGACAGCTTCTGGCCGAAGCGACAGAAGTGCCGACTCACTATTAGAGTCTGATTTTGTCCAAGGCTATAGATCCACTATCAGAATCCGATTCTCGCCTCGGATACAGAACCTGCTGATTCACTATTAGAATCTGACTCACTATCAGAGTCTGATTCTGTCCAAGGCTACAGATCCACTATCAGAATCCGATTCTCGCCCCGGATACAGAACTTGCTGACTAACTATCAGAGTCTGGTTCTGACGAAGGCTACAGATCCACTATCAGAATCCGATTCTCGCCTCGGATACAGAACCTGCTGACTCACTATCAGAGTCTAGTTCTGACCAAGGCTACAGATCCACTATCAGAATCCGATTCTCGCCTCGGATACAGAACATGCTGACTCACTATCAGAGTCTGGTTCACTATTAGAACCTTTCCTGCAAAAAAGAAAACATCCTGCAAAACAACTAAATCAGTTCGAAAACGCATATATTTATTATTGAACTTACCGTGTGATCTACCTTTCGTGATGTCCCTCCTTTGCTCAAATTTGTCCTCGGTAAATCTGGCCGAAGCGATAGATTTTACCGTGCTCAACTTTTTTGACGACTTCTGGCCGGAGCGACAGAAGTGTCGGGAGAGCTTGTGATACTCCCCCTCGAAATGTGACGACTTCTATCCAATAGACAGAAGTGCCGGGAGAGTTTGTGATACTCCCCCTCGAAATGTGACGACTTCTATCTAAATAGACAGAAGTGTCGGGAGAGCTTGTGATACTCCCCCTCGAAATGTGACGACTTCTATCCTAAATAGACAGAAGTGTCGGGAGAGCTTGTAATACTCCCCCTCGAAATGTGACGACTTCTATCCTATAGACAGAAGTGCCGGAAGAGTTTGTGATACTCCCCCTCGAAATGTGACGACTTCTATCTAAATAGACAGAAGTGTCGGGAGAGCTTGTAATACTCCCCCTCGAAATGTGACGACTTCTATCCTATAGACAGAAGTGCCGGAAGAGTTTGTGATACTCCCCCTCGAAATGTGACGACTTCTGTCTGAATAGACAGAAGTGCCGGAAGAGCTTGTGATACTCCCCCTC
>LFYR01001723.1:0-15283 GCA_001185155.1 Zostera marina | reverse complement strand
AGAAGTGCCGAGAGAGCTTGTGACACTCCCCCTCGAAAATTGTGCCCTTGTGACACACAAACCTTTGCGACGAGTGTTTTTCGAAGTATGTGACTGTCGGTGAACTATCTATTGTTTTTCCTTTGCTAATCTTTCATATAAATTACCCTTCAAATTGTAACTAAGGCCCGAAACTAGATTCACAAGTCGTAATTTAGCCACTCTGGACGTAAATTAGACTCTGCTAACCCTATTGCTAGCCACTCTGGGCGTAGACTTGGTCGTACGAATCGTAGCTCAGCCTACGGTTAAATTTATACCTCTAGACTAGCGTCGGGTTACTAGAGATAGAGTAAACGACGAATCAGAGATATTCGACTCTCAAAGGTTGCCTTGAAATTCGGAACCTTAACGATGGAGAGAGCTTGTGATACTCCCTCCTGAAGTATGATGACTTCTGGCCGAAGCGACAGAAGTGTCAGGAGAGTTTGTGATACTCCCCCCTTGAAATTTGACAACTTCTGGCCGAAGTGACAGAAGTGTCGGGAGAGTTTGTGATACTCCCCCATGAAAACTTGCACTTGGGGCAGTTTTAGTGTTATTTTACCCGGAATCGGCGACTAGAGTTTGTGATACTCCTACCAGTCGGCGATACCTATGGTTTGGGTAACTGTAGGGGGTATTTTTGTTTTTTTACCCCTGCGAGTCGGCGACTCCCTCTGTGAGTCGGCGACTTCTAGTATAACCGTCGGATCTTTTTGGGAGATCCTTGGGATATTTGGAAGATATACGGGGAATATTTGTGAAATCTTCAAATAAGGAAATTTTTCTCACAGTGCTGTGAGTTTTTGCCCGGAGTCGGCGACTGCCATGTGGAGTCGGCGACTTGGCGTGATTCGGGAGATTTGGAGATCGATTCTTGATCTCAAATTTTGTAAATTTTGGGTTTTCTGGGGGGTTTTTGCAATTTTCCCAAGGGCTATAAATAGTGGAGGTTTTCCCCAAACCCTCACAACACTTTTGCCACTCTTAAATCGCCCACACCTCCAGATTTTTGAATCGCCGATTCTTCATTTTTAAAACTTCGAATCGCCGATACCACCAATGTCTACCCCCGATTCCCCTTTGTCCCAATTGAACGAAGACGAAACGTCAGCTTTCATAGCTGAAATGACAGTGGTAAACCTAGATGAGGTGTTAAACACCGTTGAATCGCCGATTCCCTCTCCTGACAGAGAGGTTGGCGATTCCGGTAGTGCCACCTCATGGTATCCAGTTGAGTGCCACCGTGCACGAACTACTTGGCGCCCCGCCAGTGTCAGCGACTCCCCTTGCGGAGTCGGCGACTCAGTGCAGGGTCCTTGTGGTCGTACGGGAGCCTCTTGAGCTAGGGGAAATTCCCGTGGCCTCTGTGTCGGCGATTCCCACTGTGGAGTCGGCGACACATGTAGATCCTGTCAAAGGGAAATCCATCAAGCGAAGGGGGCAGGGCTCAGCTGCCATTGGGTCGGCGACTGCTGGCCGTGACTCGCCGATTCCTGTCATTGAATCGGCGACTCGTGTGCTGGAGTCGGCGACTCCCATGCTGATAGATGATTCTTCCGCGCATCGCACCGCACCATTGGTCGTGAGCGCGGAAGGACATATTATGTCGGGACTGAACCCGAACCAAGGTCCTTCTCTGAAGAGAAAGAGAAGGCGCACCACGGGAAAGGGCAAAGTACATGTGCCCGAAGAGAATGAAGGGGTCCCTCCTCCTCTGAATATAAACTTCGAAGAGACCATGACTGTGGACCGTGGTGCTCCAAATCCACGCCGTAGAGCTGGCCGGCGCTCTGAAAGAACTCCACCACCTTCTGTGGATCTAGATGCTAGATGAGACCCGGACCTCGACTTGAACACTTATATTGGAGCTTTGAACCCATCTGGGTTAGCTCACTGTGAAATTGCCGTGAATGGCGCGCCGAGGTTGCTTCCGATTGGCCGTTCTAGGGAAGGCGAATACGAACAAGTAATGACTCATGCAACCTTGGATGGGTCTGATGGAGTGAATCCCCCCTCAAATCTGAATGCGAGCGACGCTCAATCATTACTATCGGGGATTCAATTGTCTGGTCACTTGCAATTATGGGTATCGCGATACCAGCCAATCAATCTGCCACCCTCGGGGTTCCAGGCTATCCCGAATGTCTACTTCAAGCACTTCTCCGAGCTGCCGATTCCGGAGATTATAATCGAAGTGCTTCTGACATTTGAAGTGTCCCTGTCGCAGCTCCCGGCGGGATTCTTTGTGATCCTGCGGGGCTTCATGAACATCTGCTGGGGGCCCAACATTGCTGCGACGGCGAGCTTGTTCTTGTACTTCTACAAGCTCACGAAAGAGAAGTCTGCATCCGGTCGCTTTGGGTTCACGCGACGACATTTCGACAAGAACATCGTCGATGAGCTCCCGATGAACTTCGGATCCAACTGGAGAAGAGAGTTCATTTTCATCACTTCTGAATTTCTTCCCGGGGGTTGGGAAATGAGGAATGACCCCAATCGAGTGCACATGAATGCCTCGATTGAGATGACTACGAGGAACATTGAAGCCTCGGATCGAATAGCGCGGACACTCACTGCATATTCTGTGCCGCGCGGTGTTCCCTTTGTCCTTTGCCAAAGGGAAGACTTTACATTCAAGGACGTGGAAGAGGCGCACGAACCACCTACCGAAAAGGAGTTGGAGAGCGGAAAGAAGCGTTCAATTTTATATCATGACGCTGCTCCTCTTCACATGCGCAAGAGGTTCCGAGAGGGCAGGCTGATCAGATTGCGGTAGAAGAAAACCTCTCGTAGCGAGCCTCGCCGGACCTTTGAGCACGGGTCGAGCTCTCTCTCCGCACCATCACCTCTTAGAGGTTACGTGCCTTATACTTCTGCTGGGGTGACACTTCCCGATTTCATGGCTGACGATGAAACTCGAAGGGAAGCGATGTCACTCCTTTTGGGTCATCCTGGGACCTGGTGCCGTAGCGAGCTCTTAAAGCATATGAATGCCGCATGCTATATGGCACATGCTTGTTATCACGGAGACTCTATCCATGACGTCGAGAAGATTCAAGAGAAATACAACCAACTCGACGCAAAGTTTAAAGAAAGTGAAAAGGCCCTGGATAAACTGAAGAACGTGAGATCGAGAATGGAGAACCTTCACGACAACATTCTGCCCAAGAAGGACAAAACTATTGAGTCCAAGCAGAAAGAGATTGATGACTATGTCGCGAAAATCTTGGCACTCCAAAAAGATTTGAAAGCTGCTAGTTCTGGCCGTGCTAAAGACACTGAAGATCTGAAGAGCCAGCTAGCTAGTGAAAAAGGGCACGTAGCTTTGCTTGAGGCTACGATAGTGGAGTTGAAGAAGCAAGCTGCTCAGAGCCAACGGGAAACAACTGAGCTGAAAAGCGAGCTTGCGAGTGCGGAAGAAGAGGTTCTAGCTCTCAAAGATGAAAATGCCGCACTCTCTGGAAAAGCTGCTGGGTTGGATTTGGACGTACGCTACCAATCCGACCAGCTTCAAGAGCTTATCTTCTTTGGCCCGACAGTGTTTCCTGCTCTACCTCCGGACTACATCACGAATATCATGGCGTGGATAGAGCAGCACCCTGAAGAGCTCGTGAAGAATAAAGAGGCTCTCGACAAGATGAAGGATGAAGCCGCGCAAGAATAGATTTTATAAGTCCTTTTATTTTGTAATCTTTTTGTAATTGCTATCCTTTTTTGTAATCTGAATTTTTAATGAAATTAATCGCTTTTGCTTTTCTAATCAATTGTTCATTTACTTTATTCTTTTGAATTGTAACTAAGACCCGAAACTAGATTCGCGAGTCACAATTTAGCCTCTCTGGACGTAAACTAGACTAACCCTATCGCTAGCCACTCTGGGCGTAGACTTGGTCGTACGAATCGTAGCTCAGTCTACGGTTAAATTCGCGAAAATAAACTAAACTTCACAACTAATAGTAAGTCGCAATATCGATTAACAAATTCGAAAGATAACAATAAAAAGATACTATCAATCCTAAGACTCTAGAGTTGTAGTTTTGCTCCGGCCGAGGTGACGGAGCAACTTTTTGTCCCATATCAAAGATGTAACAATGAGATGGGGTGAAATTTTAAAACGATTACTAATCTATTAAGGCCGTAGGGACATGATAGATTTTGATTTGTGGTGGGTAATTAGAACCTCTTGTGGTTGGGTTCACTTGTACCTATCAACTACCTAGGACTCTGCTTTTAGATCCCAATGCGTGGTTGAACTCTGGCCATGATGACAGAGCAACTTTTTGGACCCATATCTAGGCTGAAGTGATCATAATGTGTTTAAAGATAATTTTGATCTATTAAGGCAATAGCGACAAAATAGATTCATAATGTGGGGTGCTGGCTAGAGTCGTAGGTAGATGATAAATCTAAATTTTATTAAAAGATGTAAATTACAACAGTAAGATTTGTAATTTTTAAACTAACACATAGACTAAGAGGCTCTAACGCGCTTAATACTAAGTGCGATGTTGCTGTACGTTGTCCGTGTGCCAAATGCAAGGACTTTTGGGTGATAGCTTATTCCTATTCCTCTTAGTTATGCTAGCCTTCCTGTGGGTCTACCACCAAATAGCATATGGATGATTTTCCGTGGGTGGTCCTCGCTATTGTCGCTGTCTGGTGAAGAAGAGCGTGGGCGCTTCCCATTCATGTCAGACTTGCAATTGTTTCGATCCCGGGATCCTTTGACCAGGTCATCAAGTTCGCGGTTCGAAATTAATTGCTCGACATAGAGCGAGAATTCCCTGCAATAGTCTGTCAGATGGTCGTGGTCCTTGTGGAATTTACAGAATTTTCCACTTTTCTGACGGCGATCCTTGGTTGCAGGGTCCATGGAGCGAGGAGCGGGCAGATCCGCTCTGTTCCTCAGTTTTTCAAACAGCTCGCCTTTGCTGATTGTTAGTGGGGTCCGGTTCCTCCAAGGTTGAGGTGGACCCCTTGGCGATTATTTGACGGATGTTTGATACACCTTGTTATCGTGTTTAGGCTTCCAATCCTTTCTGAAAGAATCAGCCGCATTGCTAGTGTATCTGTTCGAGGAGTCATTGTATCTCTTTCTCTCGAACTTTTGTTTTTTGAAGCTAGTGTTCTCGAGTTCCACTAGCTTGTTTTCATTCTGCTCTTCCACCTCAATGAATGACTGAGCTCGCTGGAAGAGGTCGGGTAAGGTCTCCACTTTATAGAGCGTGAGATTCAGGGCCAGAGGGGAGTAGGGTACCATCCCGTTTGTGTACCCTGCAATGGCCAAACTTGGGATTAAGTCGCTCACTTCTGTCATCATTGAAGTGAACTTAATCGTGTAATCCCTTAGAGACAGCTTGTCCTGTCGTAGCGCCAGTAGTGCATTGGCGCTGTGTTTGATCCTAATCATCCCCACATGTTGGGCGATGAATTTGGATGCGAGGGTAGCAAAGCTGGAAACTGATCCGGCTGGCAGACCAGAAAACCATCGATAGGCATTGCCCGTAAGAGTGCCGGGGAATGCTCGACACAGCAGTGCGTTATCAGTGGTTTGCGGTTCCAGAACGCTGAGGTAGAGGTTGACGTGATCTTGTGGATCACTCGAACCATCGTACGACTCTATTCTGGGTACCCGCCAGGTTGGTGGAAAGGCCACCTTCAAAAGGTCCTCTTGGAAAGGAGCGCTTTTGACTCTTAAGAACTCGATCGGATTGCTGATGACTAGAGTGTCGGCCAGCTTCCGACGGAGGTCCTCTACGAATCGTGTTGTAAGAGTCCTATCAGTGCAACTCTTACTGGGTCCAGCTCTTGATTTTTTTGGCTCTGGACCTTTCTTTTTCTCCGTAGTTGGAGAATTGTGAGAAGCCGATTCACACGCTCTCTTGCGGGTGATGGTTCTCTGACTCCTTGCTTTTTCAAGGTTGCTAACTCTTCTTTCAATGTTATCCACGAAGTTAACCAACCTTGCTTCTAGATTAGGAGAGATGGATGTCCGAGGGGGCAGATCAGTTTGGGCATCCTCGAACCTTTCAACTTGTATGTTTGGTTGAGGATGCTCAGTTTGTGCCCCATCGGGTACCACTGATGATTTACCCTTGTTTCTCAGATGGTAATCGTGCTTTTGCCTTTTAGATATCATAGATGACAAAAGCGAATTCCAACCGGAGCGTAGGTATTAATTGGACTAACTTGAAAGAAACCCAGTGGAGTCGGCGACTGGCCTTAGGTTTTTTTTTTTTTACTTTCGAGCTGAGTAGAGGCTCGAGAAAAAACCAAGTGGAGTCGGCGATTCACTATGGGAGTCGGCGATTCACTATGGTAGTCGGCGATTCACTATGGGAATCGACGACTTGCACTAGTGGAATCGGTGACTGCTTTAGGTAGTTTTTCCTTCAAGTCTGGCCGTGGACAGCACTCTTAGCTAGCAGAATAACCCGCAATCGGAAACTCACTCGGTGGAGTCGGCGATTGCCTGTGTGAATCGGAGATTCCTTGACACAAAGTCAGCGACTCACCCTAAGGGAATCGAGCTGATCTTGGCGAAGAAAATTTCGAAATTACGATGGGATATCGTAGTTCGATGGTCCCACAGACGGCGCCAGCTGATGAAGTACGAAATCTGCTACCAGTAGGCTCGCGGGGTCGCGAGGAGGGCCGGAGGCTTTGGAGTCAACGACGCACGCTCTAAGTCAATGTACCTACAGAAGGGGAGGGGAATCGGCGACTCTCTTGGGAGTAGGCGATTCAGGCTCCAAGTGTTGCTCTGGTTAGTGTGTGTCAAGTGGGAATGACCTGAGGGTAGAGGTCCCCCA
Source organism: Zostera marina (assembly GCA_001185155.1). Lineage (NCBI taxonomy): Eukaryota > Viridiplantae > Streptophyta > Magnoliopsida > Alismatales > Zosteraceae > Zostera > Zostera marina. The sequence goes on along the minus strand of LFYR01001723.1, from coordinate 8,447 downwards.
AGGACCCCTTTTATACGGTCATGGGGGACGTTTCCCCATTCATTAGTGTGGGACCCACCCCATTAAGGTATCCTATTAAGGAATGCCTTAATGGCGAGGGTCCGCTCAAGTAACGGCTGGGAGTCGGCGATTCAGGTGTGGGAATCGCCGATCCAGAGGTTCAATCGCCGACTCCCCATGAGCCTATTGGCAGTCTACCAGAACTGTCCACGAGGCCTAGAGTCAGCGATTCACCCCTGGAGTCGGCGACTTGGTAGTCCCAATCGGCGACTCCCAGGTGCTGCCTTGAGTACTTGACGTAGACACTCCTTCCGAATTCGTGGAACTCTCCGGGGGTCCGGCATAAACCGACGGAACCCTAGTCCTTGTCGAAGGGCATTGCTGGGAGTGACTGACGTGATCAGGCATGTCTCACCAAATGGAGTACTTCCTAACAATAAAGGGGAGGCCAAAAAGTTGAATCATAAGGCAGCAGAATATTGTGACATAGGAGGGGTGCTTTACAAAAAGTCCTTCGATAGCCCGCTGCTACGCTGTTTGGCCAAATCCGATACAGATAGGGTTATTAAGAAAGTACATGAGGGCTCGTGCGGACTCCATGAGGGAAGAAGAGCACTGGTCTTCAAAATCATAAGGCTAGGATACTATTGGCCCACTCTAAGGTTGGAAGCTCGCACTTACGTCCGCAAGTGCCAAGCATGTCAGCTGCACAACCCTATGCAGCAGAAACCATCCGCGGACATGACTCCGATTCTGAGTTCAATCCCGTTCGCAAGGTGGGGACTGGATATCGTAGGACCATTCCCCCTCAACATCCCAGGCTCGTTTCATCTTTGTAGCCGTAGATTACTTTACAAAGTGGGTCGAGGCTCAGGCTGTAGCAAAAATCACTCAGGATGCAGCAGCCAAGTTCATCTACCGCTCCATAGTCTGTCGATTCGGAGTTCCCCAAGACATTGTCACGGACAATGACACACAATTCACAGGGGGAAAATTTTCAAGAATGTGTGAAGACCTAAACATAAAACTCCACTTCGCCTCCGTTTACCGACCTCAGGCAAATGGGCAAGTGGAGGTTACCAACAAGGGCATCGTACAAGGATTGAAAAAGAAAATCGAATCAGCCAAAGGGACCTGGGCAGACAAGTTGTGTGAAATCCTATGGGCATATCGCACGACGAGTAAGAATCCCACGGGCAACACCCCTTTTGCTATGACCTATGGAGTTGAAGCAGTCGTACCAATCGAGATGAGTATACCAACATATCGAATCTCGAAGTACGGCCAACAAACAAATGACCAAAACCTAGCCACAGAGCTAGAGTTGAGGGATGAAACCCGTGACGAGGCGGACCTGCAGAATGAATCGTACAAGGCAAGTGTATCAAGGTACAACAATCGGCAAGTACGCAAAAAAGTTTTCTTGCCAGGAACTCTCGTCACGCGGAAAGCTAGCATAACAGAAAGGAATAGACCAAGAAATAAATTATCATCCAAGTTCGACGGTCCCTACATCGTCGAAGAGGAGATAAGGCCAGGAACTTATCGCCTACGGCGACAGGATGGAACGATGGTTCCAAACACCTGGCATGCGGACAACATGCAGCAGTACTACGCATAGTACTCATCGTATTATGTTATTTTCTTTAATTTTCCTAGTATGTATGTTAGTTAATCATAGAAATCTTTTTTCATATTCTAACCCGTAAGGATACCCTACAAAAAAATCTATTATGTCGCTTCGGCCTTAGTAGAACAAGGATCATTCCGTCACTACGGCCCCAATGATGCTATCCAATCTTGTCGCTTCGGCCTTGATACGGATCAATAAGTCACTCCGTCACTAGGACAGAAGTTAGACTACATCCTCAGGGTTCAAATCTAGGGTTAGAACGAACAGGTTCAATTCAGGCACGCGATCCTAGAATTGCGACCACAACCCTTATTCGCACGAGCGAATAAGGAATTAGTGGATGTTATATCAAACTATTTTCAACCCTAAAAGTTAATTTAGAAGTATAAATCATTTTCTAGTTTAACTAGCAACTAAACTACGATTCGTACGACCAAGCTTACGCCCTATGCGGCTTAGTAGAGTTAGCAGAATCTAACTTACGTCCAGAGTGGCTAAGTTACGATTTGTGAATCTAGTTTTAAGCCCAAGTTACAACCCTAAAATATTTATACAAAAATTTAACAAAGAAAATAGTTCATTGATTGATAAAAATTGATTACAAAAATCCACTACAAAAAATCCATTACAAAACTAAGGAATCCTATTCTTCTTCTTTCTTCGCCTCTCGAACATCGCTCTTTATCTTATCGAGAGCTTCTTTGTGCTCCAACTGCACTTCAGGATGTTCTTCTAACCACGCCATTATATCAGTCATAAAGTTGGCGGGCAAACTTGGAAACACATGAGGACCAAAAAAGTTTACGTCCTGGAGTTGGTCAGATTGACCATCAACCTCAAACTCCAAGTCCTTTACTTTTTCAGAAGAAGCGTCTAAATCTTCCTTCATCTTTCTCGACTCCTCCGTGGATTGGGAGAAGCGGTCATTCAAATCTTTCAGGTCGGAGGTGGATTTGGAAAGGTCTACTTGAAGCTTTTGGATTTTTATTCAGAAGCCATCACATTTCAAACCTCCGCATTCAGCTGCACTTTCAGTTCTTCAATCTCTTTTAGAGCGTCAGTGAGATGCGATTCAGATTCTTTCAGAGAGTCGCGTTCTTGGCGAAGAGTGGAAATCTCAAGTCTATATGCGGCGCACTCTTTATTCTTCGCTACCATCGCCTTCTCATGCTCAGCAGCTTTCTCTTCCAATTTCTTGTTATTCTGGAAGACCTTTCTCATTGACCACACTTCTTAGCAGACAGCTTGATACTTGTCATCAAGCTTGTCGTATTCTTATTAGGATCGAAGCGTGTCATTGCATGATTGCATCCCAAGAGCAGCATTCGATAGATACGCGGCCTACCAAAAAAACAAACAATTAAGTTAGCACGAAAATACATAAGTTAAAAAACGAGCTTAAGTTACTTACAGCAGATAGAGCCTTAGCGAGCTCCTCGCGTATCCAATCCCCAGGTTTTGTCAAAAGCATATGTGTAGCTTTATCTCGCACCCCTTTATCCGCAAACAAACCTGGATAATCAAAATTGGTACAAAAGGGAGCAAACTCTGGTACCGACCTCGAGCACGACCCAGTTTCAAACGTACCACGAGGACCAGATCCTTCAGCCTTCCTCATCTGAATCAATTTGGCACCAAATGAGGAAGCACCGCTTCACGGTAGAGATGCACCCCTTTCTTCTTCTTGATAGACTTGCCAGAAGGGTCTTCCGACTTTAGATAATGTGTCACGTCAGAAAAAGTGAAATCCTCGCGCTGACACAAAGCGAAAGGAAACCCTTCACCACATTGATAAGTGGTAAGGGTGGAAGAAATCTTCTTTACATGCTTCAGCTCTTCCTTGCTTAGCTCGCAAGGAAAGTCTAAGTGTACGCGCCGAGCTTTGGCCCAGCCCTCTCGACTCCCGCGTACAAACATCGAGTCGACAAAAAAGAACTCACTCTTCCACTGCGGCCCATAGTTAGTGGGGAGTTCAATAATCAGTTCGCGTCCATGAAACCGCTTAGCTAACCCCAACCGACCAGATTCGGAAGCGGGAGCCTTGGCAAGCTTGTAAAACCAGAAGAACAAGGCAGCGGTTGCAGGGATATTCAAACTCCAACAAATGTTGGAGAACCCTCTCAAATATATAAAGAACGTTGCCTGCATCTGTGACAGTGACACACCAGCTTGCAACAGCACTTCACTCAACAAGGCAGGGATGGGTAACACAGAGAAGTGCCTGAAATAGAATCGGGGGATCGCCTGAAACCCCGCAGGAGGAAGGTTCGCAGGCTGATATTGCGACCCCCAAAACCGCAAGTTCCCAGAAATGTGTATCCCCCGCAGAATTTCTCGGGCTTCGCGTGCAGACATAACAGAAAATGGATGCACGATGTCAGTCTGCGGTACAAGGGGTGCATTCAGTGAAACCTCTTCAAAGGACCCCTCGCTCGTGTCGCTCAGGGGTAAAAGCTTAATTTCACCACCCGACAAAGTTTCACAGTGAACATAGCCGGTATGGTTCTCAACTCCCTCGTAGAAGGGGAGGTTAATGTGTCTTCGATCCCTCTGCCGGATTAGTGTGGCGTCGGCTTTGGCCACGGTCCAGCTCCAGTTCCTGATCATAATCAAAGGGTTCAGGAACCCGTACACCCTCCGCAAAAGGGAAGTGTTTCTTTCCTCTACCCCCATCCCATAAGTGGGAGGAATGGGAGTACTACTCTCGCCAACAACGCGAGAAGAGTTCTTCGCATGTTTGGGATGTTTTTGTTTTCTTTTCTTACTAGGCCTCTCATATCCGTCAGTCGGCCTCTTTCCCAGGTTAGTAGAGGTCAACCCCTCAGTGCGGGTGACCAAAACATCAGGTGCCACCACCTGATGGGGCATATATTCTTCAGCATCAGCCCCCGAGTTTTGGGGCAATGTCAGCGATTTAGGTTCCAAGCTTGCCGATGCTTGAGCAGAACTCGCCGATCCCAGATTAATAACTCGGCGAGCCCTCTTGAAGATGGGGACACCCCCCTTGCCCTTAGTCGGCGAGTTGCCGATTTAGGAGAAAGAGTCGGAAGAATCACGCCCACTTCAACAGAATGCTCTGCTACAACCAGAGCCCTGGAATCACACCCCAAACTCGCCAACTTCTTATTAGAACTCGGCGATTGTTCGGGAGTGAGCCCAAGTAACTCCCGGGCCGTGGCACAGTACTTAGCATCCGACAGTGCATCGACTGCCAGAATCTCCGACCCACCGCGCGTAGGCGAGGGGATCGGAGACTCAACGGTGTTGAGAATGTCGTCGACCAGAGCTTCGGTCTCCGACATGGTGAGTTGGGGAAGCGACGGTTGGTCTGCCATAAGTCGGCGATATACAGAGAAACTCGGCGACTTAGTGAAGGATTAGGGTTTAGGCGATTTGGGGAAAGTGTTGTGCGGATTAAAATAATCGATTCGCAAACTCGCCGAGTTTTGGCAAAAATCACGGGATACGAAGAGGAAATTTCCATATTTGGAAAATTTGCAAATATTTCCCAAGATCCCAAGGATTTTCTAAAAAATCCGCCAGCTCATATTAAGAATCGCCGAGTTTATAAGAAAGTCGCCGATCCAGGTAGGCAAACTTCTAATTTGCTCGCAGAACCACCCCGATGCTAACTCGTCGAGCTAGGACATTAAGTCGTCGATCTAGGTCAGCAAACTTCTAAGTTTCTCACAGAACAACCCCGATGCTAAGTCGACGAGTTAGTACATTAAGTCGCCGACTTAGGATATCACATAGTATCTTGGGGGGAGTATCACAAGCTCTCCCGATATTTCTGTCGTTCTGGCCAGAAATCGTCAGACTTCGAGGGGGAGTATCACAAGCTCTCCCGACATTTCTATCGCTTCGGTTGGAGATCGTCAAATTTCGAGGGGGAGTATCATAAGCTCTCCCTACATTTCTATCGCTTCGGCTGGAGATCGTCGAATTTCGAGGGGGAGTATCACAAGCTCTCCTGACTTTCCTGTCGCTCCGGCCGGAAATCGTCGTATTTCGAGGGGGAGTATAACAAGCTCTCCCGACATTTCTATCGCTTCGGTTGGAGATCGTCAAATTTCAGAGGGGGAGTATCACAAGCTCTCCCGAGATTTCTATCACTTCGGCTAGAGATCGTCGAATTTTAGGGGGGGAGTATTACAAGCTCTCCCGACACTTCCGTCGCTCTGGCCGGAGGTCGTCAAATATGAGCACGGTAAATCTGTCGCTTCGGCCAGATTTACCAAGGATTGTTTCGAGCAAAAGGAGAATGTCACGAGAGGTAAAATCGCACAGTAAGTTCAATTGGTCAATAATAATATGCGTTTTAGACTGATCAAGTTGGTTTGCAGGATGTTTTCTTTTTTGCAGGTATTATTCTGTCGCTTCGGCCAGAATCAGACTCTAATAGTGAGTCAATCTATCCTGCCGCATTTGCCTTGATAGACTAGAGATCATTCTCTCGCTTTGGCCTTAATGATCTCAACCCGTCTTGCCGCTTTAAGCCTTGAAGGGGTAACCGTCGTTGCGGACATAAAAGTCGCTCTTGATCAGGGTGGACTATAAACATTAGTTCTATCGCTTCGGCTAGAACTCAATTCTGTCACTTTGGCCTGAATCAGGTTCCGTCGCTTCGGCCGGAATTAATCTTGTCGCTCCGGCCTTGATAAACACAGTGCAGTCGCCCTTGATCAGGGTTAGACTATAAAAAGGGAGTTTCGTTGGCCTGGAACTCGATTATGTCGGTTCGACCCTATATGACCATAGGCGCGATGTCCGCCTTTGATTGCGCCGTCCGAGACCCTATAAAAAGGGTCCCAAGGGGACACTCAAAGGGACAACACAAGTTCCACTCTCACCAGAGCATCACTAAGAAACTCTCCGATTCTCAATAGAATCGCCTAGTTTCTACTTGCAGGTATTTGACGTAGAGCGCGCGTCGTGGACTCCAGAGCGTCCGGCATCACCTCGCACCACCGCGAGCCCTGGTAGCAGATTCAGTGCTTCATCACTCCCCCTCGAAATGACACGACTTCTATCCAAATTGACAGAAGAGTGGGGAGAGTTTATAATACTCCCCCTTGAAATGTGACGACTTCTATCCAAATTGACAGAAGTGTCGGGAGAGTTTGTGATACTCCCCCTCGAAGTGATTGTTAATCGGCTATCTTTTGTTTTTTCGCTGCTAATCTTTTATATAAATTACACTTTAAATTATAACTAAGGCATGAAACTAGATTCACAAGTCGTAATTTAGCCACTCTAGACGTAAATTAGACTCTGCTAACCCTATTGCTAGCCACTCTGGGCGTAGACTTGGTCGTATGAATCATAGATCAGCCTACGGTTAAATTTGCGGATAATTTATACTTCCAGATTAACGTAGAGTTGAAAAAGATAGCGCGAATGAAATATCTAAAGGATGCAAATTTTTCAAACTCGAGGGTTATGATCGCAATTTACGACTTAAGTTTGGACCCTGATGTTGGAGAAAGCTTGTGATGTTCTCTCCTGAGATGCGACGACTTCTGGCCGAAGCGACAGAAGTGCCGGGAGAGCTTGCGACATTCCCCCCTTGAATTTTGACGACTTCTGGCCAAAGCGACAGAAGTGTCGGGAAAGCTTATGATGCTCCCCCTCGAAAACATGCACTTGGGGCAGTTTTGCTGTTATTTTACCCTGAGTCGGCGATTGGATGCCACCAATCGGCGACACCTATGGTCTGGATAACTGCAGGGGGCATTTTGTTTTTTACCCATGTGAGTCGGCGACTCCCTCTAGGGATCGGCGACTCCTAGTGATACCGTCCGATCTTTCTAGGAGATCCTTGAGATATTTGGAGAATATATGGGGAATATATGCATGATAGTACAAGGTCCAACACACAGACCATAGTACTAAAAGACGCATCCCAAGATATCTAATACGCAGAGGAGGGGGGAGTACTGGTGATACAGTATCCCGAACCCGGTCACAACCTACCAGCAACTAGAAGTCCGGACAGCCTAAGATGAGTTAAAGTACCTATTCTAGGGTTGGGGAGGTCCCAAGTCGAATCCTAGGAAGATCAACTTTCCTGAGGATCGACTTCCCTGGGATCGACTTCTGAATAAAGTCGATCACCAGGAAAGTCGATCCCCAGAAAGTCGATCTCTGGAAAGTCGATCTTGGGCCCCGATCTGATCAGTTAGGCAGTTACTGCCCAAATGACCAGATTACCCCCATAAGAACCCCTATAAATAGGAGGCATCCCTCACTCATTAAAGGCAGGTCATTTGGAGTGGAAGAAGTCCTAGCGAAGCAGAGCTCTGCGCACTTGAGTTCCGGTCCGGTTTCTCGCGGAGTTTCCCGTTTGGCGCTTGCTTGCGCGTCTTGGAGTACTGGTCGGGTTTCACCCCCATCAGTTGGCGCCGTCTGTGATTCAAACATACTCACGACAAAAGCTCCTCGACTTTTTCGAAAAAATGGATCGACTTTTTTCCAAGTCGCCAGCTTGGGAGTCTTGCGAGGTGTTGGTACCATGGACCGCGGACCGCGGCCCATGGACCAAACCGGACCAGACGGCCCAGACTGACGGACGGGCGGGCGGACTAGCGGACGAACGGGGCTGACCGTACAAGCCCATGAGGCCCAGTGACAACAAGTGAAGGCTATAAATACCTCCCCTGGCCCAACCGGGGAGGGGGTTGACAATTCGGAGAGAGTGAACACTGGAGAGTTGAGGTTGTGGGCTTACACCGGCGAGCGCACACACCAGCAGTGGTGAACCTGACGTGAACGAAATACATGGCGGCCGGAGAGAAAAGGATGACGAAGAGCG
>LFYR01001719.1:14736-33447 GCA_001185155.1 Zostera marina | reverse complement strand
TCAAGTAGTTAGTTAGTAAAAAAAATAACCCCAAATTCTAATTACGAAAAATGGATTCATATTTTCATGTTTCTATTATTAGCATATATTCGATTACGAAGAAAACCAACCCTAATTCTAATTATCGTTTGTAAAGTTAGATTGTTAAAAATGACCTTTATATATTCTTTATTTTCTTAAAAATGGATTTATATTTTTTTCTTCAATGAATTTATTCAATATCGAAAGTTAATTAAATAAATTGCATCGTTTAAAGTGTTACTCGCCTTTTTGTTAATAATAAATTTTTTAATTACGTACAAAATGAACCCTTAATACTTAATGATTAATCAAGATAGATCGTTCAAAATAATCTTCATTTCCTCTTTATATTATTCTAAATGGACTTAAAAGTAATTATAAAATCAATTTTATCAATATCTCGATCTAAATCAAGCAATTTATTCGATTAATATATTATTTGACTTCTTTGTTAAACATAAAGTATTTAATTAGTTACAATTCCAACCCATAATACTAATTATGATTAATCAAGATAGATTGTAAGAAATGATCTTTACTTTATTTAAAAAGTTATTATATTTGAATCTTAAATCAATTTATTCAATATTTATATTTAATTCAAGGATTTCTTTCTTTTAATGTATAATTTTTCTTTTTTGTTATTTATAAAGTAGTTAATTAGTTAGAAAACAAACTTTATATCAAAATATAATTAATTAAAATCTATTGATAAAAACGTTCTTTATTTCTACTTTCTATTATTGGAAATTGATTAATATTTGAATGTTAAATCAATTTATTCAATATTTATAAACAATTCAACGAATTGTTTCTTTTAATGTATAATTTATCTTTTTTGTTAGTTATAAAGTAGTTAATTAGTTAGAAAACAACCTTTACTTCTAAATATTATTAATTAAGATCGTTTGGTAAAAACGATCTTTATTATTACTCTCTATTATTAGAAATTGACTTATATTTGAATGTTAAATTAATTTGTTCAATATCTATAGGAACTTCGAGTAATTATTCTATGGATGTATTATTAGCATATATTTGATTAGGAAGAAAACCAACACTAATTTTAATTATCGTTTATAAAGGTAGATTGTTAAAAAGGACCTTTATATATTCTTTATATTCTTTATATTCTTAAAAATGGATTTATATTTTATTCTTCAATGAATTTATTCAACATCGACAGTTAATTAAATAAATTGCTTCGTTTAACGTGTGACTCGCCTTTTTGTCAATAATAAAATATTTAATTACTAACAAAATGAACCCTTAATGCTTATTGATTAATCAAGATAGATCGTTGAAAATAATCTTTATTCCTCTTTATATTATTCTAAATGGATTTAAAAGTAATTATAAAATCAATTTGATCAATATCTCGATCTAAATCAAGCAATTTCTTCCATTAATATATTATTTGACTTCTTTGTTAAACATAAAGTATTTAATTAGATACAATACCAACCCTTAATACTAATTATGATTAAACAAGATAGATAGTAAGAAATGATCTTTACTTTATTTCAAAAGTTATTATATTAGAATCTTAAATGAATTTATTCAGTATTTATATTTAATTCAATAAATTCTTTCTTTTAATGTATAATTTATCTTTTTTGTTATTTATAACGTAGTTAATTAGTTAGAAAACAAACGTTATTTCAAAATATAATTAATTAAGATGGATTGGTAAAAACGATCATTATTTGTACTTTCTATTATTAGAAATTGATTAATATTTGAATGTTAAATCAATTTATTCAATATTTATAATTAATCCAACGAATTGTTTATTTTAATGTATAATTTATCTTTTTTGTTATTTATAAGGTTGTTAATTAGTTAGAAAACAACCTTTACTTCCAAATATTATTAATGAAGATCGTTTCGTAAAAACGATCATTATTTCGACTCTCTATTTTTTTTTAATTTGACTTATATTTGAATGTTAAATTAATTTGTTCAATATCTATAGGAACATCAATTAATTATTCTATCGATGTATTATTTGACTTTTTTTGTTAATTATAAAGTAGTTAATTAGTAAGAAAACAACCCCTAATTCTAAATATGAAAAATGGATTGATATTTTCATCTTTCTATTATTAGCATATATATGATTAGGAAGAAAACCAACCCTAATTCTAATTATCATTTTTAAGGTAGATTGTTAAAAAGGACCTTTATATATTATTTATGTTCTTAAAAATTGATTTATATTTTATTTTTCAATGAATTTATTCATTATCGAAAGTTAATTAAATAAATTGCATAGTTTAACGTGTTACTCGACTTCTTGTCAATAATAAAATATTTAATTACGAACAAAATCAACACTTAATGCTCATCGATTAATCAAGATAGATCGTTGAAAATAATCTTTATTTCCTCTTTATATTATTGTAAATGGATTTAAAAGTAATTATAAAATCAATTTTATCAATATCTCGATCTAAATCAAGCAATTTCTTCTATTAATATATTATTTGACTTCTTTGTTAAACATAAAGTATTTAATTAGATACAATACCAACCCTTAATTCAAATAATGATTAATCTGGATAGATTGTAAGAAATGATCTTTACTTTATTTAAAAAGTTATTATATTTGAATCTTAAATCAATTTATTCAATATTTATATTTAAATCAATGAATTGTTTCTTTTAATGAATAATTTATCTTTTTTGTTATTTATAAAGTAGTTAATTAGTTAAAAAACAAACGTTATTTCAAAATATAATTAATTAAGATGGATTGGTAAAAACGATCTTTATTTGTACTTTCTATTATTAGAAATTGATTAATATTTGAATGTTAAATCAATTTATTCAATATTTATAATTAATCCAACGAATTGTTTCTTTTAATGTATAATTTATCTTTTTTGTTAGTTATAAAGTATTTAATTAGTTAGAAAACAACCTTTACTTCTAAATATTATTAATTAAGATCGTTTGGTAAAAACGATCTTTATTATGACTCTCTATTATTAGAAATTGACTTATATTTGAATATTAAATTAATTTGTTCAATATATATAGGAACTTCAAGCAATTATTCTATCGATGTATTATTTGACTTTTTTTGTTAATTATAAAGTAGATAATTAGTAAAAAAACAACCCCTAATTCTAAAAATGAAAAATGGATTCATATTTTCATGTTTCTATTATTAGCATATATTTGATTAGGAAGAAAACCAACACTAATTTTAATTATCGTTTATAAAGGTAGATTGTTAAAAAGGACCTTTATATATTCTTTATGTTCTTAAAAATGGATTTATATTTTATTCTTCAATGAATTTATTCAATATCGACAGTTAATTAAATAAATTGCTTCGTTTAACGTGTTATTCGCCTTTTTGTTAATAATAAAATTTTAAATTACGTACAAAATGAACCCTTAATTCTTAATGATTAATCAAGATAGATCGTTGAAAATAATCTTTATTTCTTCTTTATATTATTCTAAATGGATTTAAAAGTAATTATAAAATCAATTTTATCAATATCTCGATCTAAATCAAGCAATTTCTTCGATTAACATATTATTTGTCTTCTTTGTTAAACATAAAGTATTTAATTAGTTACAATAACAACCCTTAATACTAATTATGATTGATCAAGATAGATTGTAAGAAATGATCTTTACGTTATTTAGAAAGTTATTATATTAGAATCTTAAATCAATTTATTCAATATTTATATTTAATTCAAGGAATTCTTTCTTTTAATGTATAATTTATCTTTTTTGTTATTTATAAAGTAGTTAATTAGTTAGAAAACAAACTTTATATCAAAATATAATTAATTAAAATCTATTGATAAAAACGTTCTTTATTTCTACTTTCTATTATTAGAAATTGATTAATATTTGAATCTTAAATCAATTTATTCTTTATTTATATTTAAATCAAGGAATTGTTCGTTTCAATGAATAATTTATCTTTTTTGTTATTTATAAAGTACTTAATTAGTTAGAAAAACAAACTTCATTTCAAAATATGATTAGCCAAGATCGATTGGTAAAAAAGATTTTTATTTCTACTTTCTATTATTAGAAATTGATTTATATTTGAATGTTAAATTAATTTGTTCAATATCTATAGTAATTCAAGCAATTATTCTATCGATGTATTATTTGACGTTTTTTGTTAATTATCAAGTAGTTAGTAAAAAAAATAACCCCAAATTCTAATTACGAAAAATGGATTCATATTTTCATGTTTCTATTATTAGCATATATTCGATTACGAAGAAAACCAACCCTAATTCTAATTATCGTTTGTAAAGTTAGATTGTTAAAAATGACCTTTATATATTCTTTATTTTCTTAAAAATGGATTTATATTTTTTTCTTCAATGAATTTATTCAATATCGAAAGTTAATTAAATAAATTGCATCGTTTAAAGTGTTACTCGCCTTTTTGTTAATAATAAATTTTTTAATTACGTACAAAATGAACCCTTAATACTTAATGATTAATCAAGATAGATCGTTCAAAATAATCTTTATTTCCTCTTTATATTATTCTAAATGGACTTAAAAGTAATTATAAAATCAATTTTATCAATATCTCGATCTAAATCAAGCAATTTATTCGATTAATATATTATTTGACTTCTTTGTTAAACATAAAGTATTTAATTAGTTACAATTCCAACCCATAATACTAATTATGATTAATCAAGATAGATTGTAAGAAATGATCTTTACTTTATTTAAAAAGTTATTATATTTGAATCTTAAATCAATTTATTCAATATTTATATTTAATTCAAGGATTTCTTTCTTTTAATGTATAATTTTTCTTTTTTGTTATTTATAAAGTAGCTAATTAGTTATAAAACAAACTTTATATCAAAATATAATTAATTAAAATCTATTCATAAAAACGTTCTTTATTTCTACTTTCTATTATTAGAAATTGATTAATATTTGAATGTTAAATCAATTTATTCAATATTTATAAACAATTCAACGAATTGTTTTTTTTAATGTATAATTTATCTTTTTTGTTATTTATAAAGTAGTTAATTAGTTAAAAAATAACCTTTACTTCCAAATATTATTAATTAAGATCGTTTGGTAAAAACGGTCTTTATTTCGACTCTCTATTATTAGAAATTGACTTATATTTGAATGTTAAAATAATTTGTTCAATATCTATAGGTACTTCAAGCAATTGTTCTATCAATGTATCATTTGACTTTTTTTGTTAACTATAAAGAAGTTAATAACAAAAAAAAGAACCCTCAATCCTAATTGTGATAAATGGATTCATATATTCTTGTTTCTATTGTTAACATATATTTAATTAGGAAGAAACCCATGCCAACCCAACCCAAATTCTAATTATCATTTGTATTGATAGATTGTTAAAAATGATCTTTATTTTTTCTTTATGTTCTTAAAAATGGATTTATATTTTACTCTTCTATGAATTTATTCAAAATCGAAAGTTTATTAAATAAATTGCATCGTTTAACGTGTTATTCGTCTTCTTTGTTAATAATAAAATATTTAATTACGAACAAAATCAACCCCTAATCCTATTTGATTAATCAACATAGATCGTTAAAAATAATCTTTATTTCCTCTTTGTATTATTCTAAATGGATTTAAAAGTTATTATAAAATCAATTTTATCAATATCTCGATCTAAATCAAGCAATTTCTTCGATTAATATATTATTTGACTTCTTCGTTAAACATAAAGTATATAATTAGATACAATACCAATCCTTCTTTCTAATTATGATTAATTCATTTTGATTGTAAGAAATCAAATTTATTTTTACTTAAAAATGGTATTATATTTGAATCTTAAATCATTTTATTCTATATTTATATTTAAAACAAGGTATTGTTCCTTTCATTGTATAATTTATCTTTTTTGTTATTTATAAAGAAGTTAATTAGTTAGAAAAACAAACTTGATTTCAAAATATGATTAACCAAGATCGATTGGTACAAACTATCTTTATTTCTACTTTCTATTATTAGAAATTGATTTATATTTGAATGTGAAAATAATTTGTTCAATATCTATAGGTAATTCAAGCAATTATTCTATCGATGTATCATTTGACTTTATTTTGTTAATTTTTAAGTAGTTAATTAGTAAAAAAACAGCCCCTAATTCTAATTATGAAAAATGGATTCATATTTTCATCTTTCTATTATTAGCTTATATTTGATTAGGAAGAAAACCAAGCCTAATTCTAATTATCGTTTGTAAAGGTAGATTGTTAAAAAGGACCTTTATATATTCTTTATTTTCTTAAAAATGGATTTATATTTTTTTCTTCAATGAATTTATTCAATATCGAAAGTTAATTAAATAAATTGCATCGTTTAAAGTGTTGCTCGCCTTTTTGTTAATAATAAAATTTTTAATTACGTACAAAATGAACCCTTAATACTTAATGATTAATCAAGATAGATCGTTGAAAATAATCTTTATTTCCTCTTTATATTATTCTAAATGGATTTAAAAGTAATTATAAAATCAATTTTATCAATATCTCGATCTAAATCAAACAATTTATTCGATTAATATATTATTTGACTTCTTTGTTAAACATAAAGTATTTAATTAGTTACAATTCCAACCCATAATACTAATTATGATTAATCAAGATAGATTGTAAGAAATGATCTTTACTTTATTTAAAAAGTTATTATATTTGAATCTTAAATCAATTTATTCAATATTTATATTTAATTCAAGGATTTCTTTCTTTTAATGTATAATTTTTCTTTTTTGTTATTTTTAAAGTAGTTAATTAGTTAGAAAACAAACTTTATATGAAAATATAATTAATTAAAATCTATTGATAAAAACGTTCTTTATTTCTACTTTCTATTATTAGAAATTGATTAATATTTGAAAGTTAAATCAATTTTTCGATATTTATAATTCGTTGAATTGTTTCTTTTAATGTATAATTTATCTTTTTTGTTATTTATAAAGTAGTTAATTAGTTAAAAAATAACCTTTACTTCCAAATATTATTAATTAAGATCGTTTGGTAAAAACGGTCTTTATTTCGACTCTCTATTATTAGAAATTGACTTATATTTGAATGTTAAATTAATTTGTTCAATATCTATAGGTACTTCAAGCAATTGTTCTATCAATGTATCATTTGACTTTTTTTGTTAACTGTAAAGAAGTTAATAACAAAAAAAAGAAACCTCAATCCTAATTGTGATAAATGGATTCATATATTCTTCTTTCTATTGTTAACATATATTTAATTAGGAAGAAACCCAACCCAACCCAAATTCTAATTATCATTTGTAATGATAGATTGTTAAAAATGATCTTTATTTTTTCTTTATGTTCTTAAAAATGGATTTATATTTTACTTTTCAATGAATTTATTCAAGATCGAAAGTTTATTAAATAAATTGCATCGTTTAACGTGTTATTCGTCTTCTTTGTTAATAATAAAATATTTAATTACGAACCAAATCAACCCCTAATCCTAATTGATTAATCAACATAGATCGTTAAAAATAATCTTTATTTCCTCTTTCTATTATTCTAAATGGATTTCAAAGTTATTATAAAATCAATTTTATAAATATCTCGATCTAAATCAAGCAATTTCTTCGATTAATATATTATTTAACTTCTTCGTTAAACTTAAAGTATTTAATTAGATACAATACCAACCCTTAATTCTAATTATGATTAATTAATTTTGATTGTAAGAAATTAAATTTATTTTTACTTAAAAAAGTATTATATTTGAATCTTAAATCAATTTATTCTTTATTTATATTTAAATCAAGGAATTGTTCGTTTAAATGTATATTTTATCTTTTTTGCTATTTATAAAGTAGTTAATTAGTTAGAAAAACAAACTTCATTTCAAAATATGATTAACCAAGAACGATTGGTAAAAAAGATTTTTATTTCTACTTTCTATTATTAGAAATTGATTTATATTTGAATGTTAAATTAATTTGTTCAATATCTATTGTAATTCAAGCAATTATTCAATCGATGTATTATTTGACGTTTTTTGTTAATTATCAAGTAGTTAATTCGTAAAAAAAACAACCCCAAATTCTAATTACGAAAAATGGATTCATATTTTCATATCTCTATTATTAGCATATATTCGATTAGGAAGAAAACCAATCCTAATTCTAATTATCGTTTGAAAAAGTTAGATTGTTAAAAATGACCTTTATATATTCTTTATTTTCTTAAAAATGGATTTCTATTTTTATCTTCAATGAATTTATTCAATATCGAAAGTTAATTAAATAAATTGCATCGTTTAAAGTGTTACTCGCCTTTTTGTTAATAATAAAATTTTTAATTACTTACAAAATGAACCCTTAATACTTAATGATTAATCAAGATAGATCGTTGAAAATAATCTTTATTTCGTCTTTATATTTCTCTAAATGGATTTAAAAGTAAGTATAAAATCAATTTTATCAATATCTCGATCTAAATCAAGCAATTTCTTCGATTAATATATTATTTGACTTCTTTGTTAAACATAAAGTATTTAATTAGTTACAATACCAACCTTTAATACTAATTATGATTAATCAAGATAGATTGTAACAAATGATCTTTACGTTATTTAGAAAGTTATTATATTAGAATCTTAAATCAATTTATTCAATATTTATATTTAATTCAAGGAATTCTTTCTTTTAATGTATAATTTATCTTTTTTGTTATTTATTAAGTAGTTAATTAGTTAGAAAACAAACTTTACATCAAAATATAATTAATTAAAATCTATTGATAAAAACGTTATTTATTTCTACTTTCTATTATTAGAAATTGATTAATATTTGAATGTTAAATCAATTTTTCAATATTTATAATTCGTTGAATTGTTTCTTTTAATGTATAATTTATCTTTTTTGTTATTTATAAAGTAGTTAATTAGTTAAAAAATAACCTTTACTTCCAAATATTATTAATTAAGATCGTTTTGTAAAAACGGTCTTTATTTCGACTCTCTATTATTAGAAATTGACTTATATTTGAATGTTAAATTAATTTGTTCAATATCTATAGGTACTTCAAGCAATTGTTCTATCAATGTATCATTTGACTTTTTTTGTTAACTGTAAAGAAGTTAATAACAAAAAAAAGAAACCTCAATCCTAATTGTGATAAATGGATTCATATATTCTTCTTTCTATTGTTAACATATATTTAATTAGGAAGAAACCCAACCCAACCCAAATTCTAATTATCATTTGTAATGATAGATTGTTAAAAATGATCTTTATTTTTTCTTTATGTTCTTAAAAATGGATTTATATTTTACTTTTCAATGAATTTATTCAAGATCGAAAGTTTATTAAATAAATTGCATCGTTTAACGTGTTATTCGTCTTCTTTGTTAATAATAAAATATTTAATTACGAACCAAATCAACCCCTAATCCTAATTGATTAATCAACATAGATCGTTAAAAATAATCTTTATTTCCTCTTTCTATTATTCTAAATGGATTTCAAAGTTATTATAAAATCAATTTTATAAATATCTCGATCTAAATCAAGCAATTTCTTCGATTAATATATTATTTAACTTCTTCGTTAAACTTAAAGTATTTAATTAGATACAATACCAACCCTTAATTCTAATTATGATTAATTAATTTTGATTGTAAGAAATGAAATTTATTTTTACTTAAAAAAGTATTATATTTGAATCTTAAATCAATTTATTCTTTATTTATATTTAAATCAAGGAATTGTTCGTTTCAATGTATAATTTATCTTTTTTGCTATTTATATAGTAGTTAATTAGTTAGAAAAACAAACTTCATTTCAAAATATGATTAACCAAGAACGATTGGTAAAAAAGATTTTTATTTCTACTTTCTATTATGAGAAATTGATTTATATTTGAATGTTAAATTAATTTGTTCAATATCTATTGTAATTCAAGCAATTATTCAATCGATGTATTATTTGACGTTTTTTGTTAATTATCAAGTAGTTAATTCGTAAAAAAACAACCCCAAATTCTAATTACGAAAAATGGATTCATATTTTCATATCTCTATTATTAGCATATATTCGATTCGGAAGAAAACCAACCCTAATTCTAATTATCGTTTGAAAAAGTTAGATTGTTAAAAATGACCTTTATATATTCTTTATTTTCTTAAAAATGGATTTCTATTTTTTTCTTCAATGAATTTATTCAATATCGAAAGTTAATTAAATAAATTGCATCGTTTAAAGTGTTACTCGCCTTTTTGTTAATAATAAAATTTTTAATTACTTACAAAATGAACCCTTAGTACTTAATGATTAATCAAGATAGATCGTTGAAAATAATCTTTATTTCGTCTTTATATTTCTCTAAATGGATTTAAAAGTAATTATAAAATCAATTTTATCAATATCTCGATCTAAATCAAGCAATTTCTTCGATTAATATATTATTTGACTTCTTTGTTAAACATAAAGTATTTAATTAGTTACAATACCAACCTTTAATACTAATTATGATTAATCAAGATAGATTGTAACAAATGATCTTTATGTTATTTAGAAAGTTATTATATTAGAATCTTAAATCAATTTATTCAATATTTACATTTAATTCGAAGAATTCTTTCTTTTAATGTATAATTTATCTTTTTTGTTATTTATTAAGTAGTTAATTAGTTAGAAAACAAACTTTATATCAAAATATAATTAATTAAAATCTATTGATAAAAACGTTCTTTATTTCTACCTTCTATTATTAGAAATTGATTAATATTTGAATGTTAAATCATTTTTTCAATATTTATAATTCGTTGAATTGTTTCTTTTAATGTATAATTTATCTTTTTTGTTATTTATAAAGTAGTTAATTAGTTAAAAAATAACCTTTACTTCCAAATATTATTAATTAAGATCGTTTGGTAAAAACGGTCTTTATTTCGACTCTCTATTATTAGAAATTGACTTATATTTGAATGTTAAATTAATTTGTTCAATATCTATAGGTACTTCAAGCAATTTTCTATCAATGTATCATTTGACTTTTTTTGTTAAATGTAAAGAAGTTAATAACAAAAAAAAGAAACCTCAATCCCAATTGTGATAAATGGATTCATATATTCTTCTTTCTATTGTTAACATATATTTAATTCGGAAGAAACCCAACCCAAATTCTAATTATCATTTGTAATGATAGATTGTTAAAAATGATCTTTATTTTTTCTTTATGTTCTTAAAAATGGATTTATATTTTACTTTTCAATGATTTTATTCAATATCGAAAGTTAATTAAATAAATTGCATCGTTTACCGTGTTACTCGCCTTTTTATTAATAATAAATTTTTTAATTACGTACAAAATGAACCCTTAATATTTAATGGTTAATCAAGATAGATCGTTGAAAATAATCTTTATTTCCTCTTTCTATTATTCTAAATCGATTTCAAAGTTATTATAAAATCAATTTTATAAATATCTCGATCTAAATCAAGCAATTTCTTCGATTAATATATTATTTAACTTCTTCGTTAAACATAAAGTATTTAATTAGATAAAATACCAACCCTTAATTCTAATTATGATTAATTAATTTTGATTGTAAGAAATGAAATTTATTTTTACTTAAAAAAGTATTATATTTGAATCTTAAATCAATTTATTCTTTATTTATATTTAAATCAAGGAATTGTTCGTTTCAATGTATAATTTATCTTTTTTGCTATTTATAAAGTAGTTAATTAGTTAGAAAAACAAACTTCATTTCAAAATATGATTAACCAAGATCGATTGGTAAAAAAGATTTTCATTTCTACTTTCTATTATTAGAAATTGATTTATATTTGAATGTTAAATTAATTTGTTCAATATCTATTGTAATTCAAGCAATTATTCAATCGATGTATTATTTGACGTTTTTTGTTAATTATCAAGTAGTTAATTAGTAAAAAAAACAACCCCAAATTCTAATTACGAAAAATGGATTCATATTTTCATATCTCTATTATTAGCATATATTCGATTAGGAAGAAAACCAACCCTAATTCTAATTATCGTTTGAAAAAGTTAGATTGTTAAAAATGACCTTTATATATTCTTTATTTTCTTAAAAATGGATTTCTATTTTTTTCTTCAATGAATTTATTCAATATCGAAAGTTAATTAAATAAATTGAATCGTTTAAAGTGTTACTCGCCTTTTTGTTAATAATAAAATTTTTATTACGTACAAAATGAACCCTTAATACTTAATGATTAATCAAGATAGATCGTTGAAAATAATCTTTATTTCCTCTTTATATTTCTCTAAATGGATTTAAAAGTAATTATAAAATCAATTTTATCAATATCTCGATCTAAATCAAGCAATTTCTTCGATTAACATATTATTTGACTTCTTTTTTAAACATAAAGTATTTAATTAGTTACAATACCAACCCTTAATACTAATTATGATTAATCAAGATAGATTGTATGAAATGATCTTTACGTTATTTAGAAAGTTATTATATTAGAATCTTAAATAAATTTATTCAATATTTATATTTAATTCAAGGAATTCTTTCTTTTAATGTATAATTTATCTTTTTTGTTATTTATTAAGTAGTTAATTAGTTAGAAAACAAACTTTACATCAAAATATAATTAATTAAAATCTATTGATAAAAACGTTCTTTATTTCTACTTTCTATTATTAGAAATTGATTAATATTTGAAAGTTAAATCAATTTTTCAATATTTATAATTCGTTGAATTGTTTCTTTTAATGTATAATTTATCTTTTTTCTTATTTATAAAGTAGTTAATTAGTTAAAAAATAACCTTTACTTCCAAATATTATTAATTAAGATCGTTTGGTAAAAACGGTCTTTATTTCTACTTTCTATTATTATAAATTGATTTATATTTGAATGCTAAATGAATTTGTTAATTGTAATTATGAATAATTAATTTTGATTGTAAGAAGTGAAATTTATGTTTACTTAAAAAAGGTATTATATTTGAATCTTAAATCAATTTATTCTATATTTATATTTAAATCAAGGAATTCTTCCTTTCAATGTATAATTTATCTTTTTTGTTCTTTATAAATAGTTAATTAGTTAGAAAAACAGACCTGATTTCAAAATATAATTAACCAAGATCTTTATTTCTACTTTCTATTATTATAAATTGATTTATATTTGAATATTAAATTAATTTGTTCAATATCTATATTAATTCAAACAATTATTCTATCGATGTGTTATTTGACTTTTTTTGTTAATTATCAAGTAGTTAATTAGTAAAAAAACAACCCCAAATTCTAATTACGAAAAATGGATTCATATTTTCATATCTCTATTATTAGAATATATTTGATTAGGAAGAAAACCAACCCTAATTCTAATTATCATTTGTAATGATAGATTGTTAAAAATGATCTTTATTTTTTCTTTATGTTCTTAAAAATGGATTTATATTTACTTTTCAATGAATTTATTCAAGATCGAAAGTTTATTAAATAAATTGCATCGTTTAACGTGTTATTCGTCTTCTTTGTTAATAATAAAATATTTAATTACGAACAAAATCAACCCCTAATCCTAATTGATTAATGAACATAGATCGTTAAAAATAATCTTTATTTCCTCTTTCTATTATTCTAAATGGATTTCAAAGTTATTATAAAATCAATTTTATAAATATCTCGATCTAAATCAAGCAATTTCTTCGATTAATATATTATTTAACTTCTTCGTTAAACATAAAGTATTTAATTAGATACAATACCAACCCTTAATTCTAATTATGATTAATTAATTTTGATTGTAAGAAATGAAATTTATTTTTACTTAAAAAAGTATTATATTTGAATCTTAAATCAATTTATTCTTTATGTATATTTAAATCAAGGAATTGTTCGTTTCAATGTATAATTTATCTTTTTTGCTATTTATAAAGTAGTTAATTAGTTAGAAAAACAAACTTCATTTCAAAATATGATTAACCAAGATCGATTGGTAAAAAAGATTTTTATTTCTACTTTCTATTATTAGAAATTGATTTATATTTGAATGTTAAATTAATTTGTTCAATATCAATTGTAATTCAAGCAATTATTCAATCGATGTATTATTTGACGTTTTTTGTTAATTATCAAGTAGTTAATTAGTAAAAAAAACAACCCCAAATTGTAATTACGAAAAATGGATTCATATTTTCATATCTCTATTATTAGCATATATTCGATTAGGAAGAAAACCAACCCTAATTCTAATTATCGTTTGAAAAAGTTAGATTGTTAAAAATGACCTTTATATATTCTTTATTTTCTTAAAAATGGATTTCTATTTTTTTCTTCAATGAATTTATTCAATATCGAAAGTTAATTAAATAAATTGCATCGTTTAAAGTGTTACTCGCCTTTTTGTTAATAATAAAATTTTTATTACGTACAAAATGAACCCTTAATACTTAATGATTAATCAAGATAGATCGTTGAAAATAATCTTTATTTCCTCTTTATATTTCTCTAAATGGATTTAAAAGTAATTATAAAATCAATTTTATCAATATCTCGATCTAAATCAAGCAATTTCTTCGATTAACATATTATTTGACTTCTTTGTTAAACATAAAGTATTTAATTAGTTACAATACCAACCATTAATACTAATTATGATTAATCAAGATAGATTGTATGAAATGATCTTTACGTTATTTAGAAAGTTATTATATTAGAATCTTAAATAAATTTATTCAATATTTATATTTAATTCAAGGAATTCTTTCTATTAATGTATAATTTATCTTTTTTGTTATTTATAAAGTAGTTAATTAGTTAGAAAACAAACTTTATATCAAAATATAATTAATTAAAATCTATTGATAAAAACGTTCTTTATTTCTACCTTCTATTATTAGAAATTGATTAATATTTGAATGTTAAATCAATTTTTCAATATTTATAATTCGTTGAATTGTTTCTTTTAATGTATAATTTATCTTTTTTCTTATTTATAAAGTAGTTAATTTGTTAGAAAACAACCTTTACTTCTAAATATTATTAATTAAGATCGTTTGGTAAAAACGGTCTTTATTTCGACTCTCTATTATTAGAAATTGGCTTATATTTGAATGTTAAATTAATTTGTTCAATATATATAGGAACTTCAAGCAATTATTCTATCGATGTATTATTTGACTTTTTTTGTTAATTATAAAGTAGTTAATTAGTAAAAAAACAACCCCAAATTCTAATTACGAAAAATGGAATCATATTTTCATATCTCTATTATTAGCATATATTTGATTAGGAAGAAAACCAACCCTAATTCTAATTATCGTTTGTAAAGTTAGATTGTTAAAAATGACCTTTATATATTCTTTATTTTCATAAAATGGATTTATATTTTTTTCTTCAATGATTTATTCAATATCGAAAGTTAATTAAATAAATTGCATCGTTTACCGTGTTACTCGCCTTTTTATTAATAATAAATTTTTTAATTACGTACAAAATGAATCCTTAATATTTAATGATTAATCAAGATAGATCGTTGAAAATAATCTTTATTTCCTCTTTCTATTATTCTAAATGGATTTCAAAGTTATTATAAAATCAATTTTATAAATATCTCGATCTAAATCAAGCAATTTCTTCGATTAATATATTATTTAACTTCTTCGTTAAACATAAAGTATTTAATTAGATACAATACCAACCCTTAATTCTAATTATGATTAATTAATTTTGATTGTAAGAAATGAAATTTATTTTTACTTAAAAAAGTATTATATTTGAATCTTAAATCAATTTATTCTTTATTTATATTTAAATCAAGGAATTGTTCGTTTCAATGTATAATTTATCTTTTTTGCTATTTATAAAGTAGTTAATTAGTTAGAAAAACAAACTTCATTTCAAAATATGATTAACCAAGATCGATTGGTAAAAAAGATTTTTATTTCTACTTTCTATTATAGGAAATTGATTTATATTTGAATGTTAAATTAATTTGTTCAATATCTATTGTAATTCAAGCAATTATTCAATCGATGTATTATTTGACGTTTTTTGTTAATTATCAAGTAGTTAATTAGTAAAAAAAACAACCCCAAATTCTAATTACGAAAAATGGATTCATATTTTCATATCTCTATCATTAGGATATATTCGATTAGGAAGAAAACCAACCCTTATTCTAATTATCGTTTGTAAAGTTAGATTGTTAAAAATGACCTTTATATATTCTTTATTTTCTTAAAAATGGATTTTTATTTTTTTCTTCAATGAATTTATTCAATATCGAAAGTTAATTAAATAAATTGCATCGTTTAAAGTGTTACTCGCCTTTTTGTTAATAATAAAATTATTAATTACGTACAAAATGAACCCTTAATACTTAATGATTAATCAAGATAGATCGTTGAAAATAATCTTTATTTCGTCTTTATATTTCTCTAAATGGATTTAAATGTAATTATAAAATCAATTTTATCAATATCTTGATCTAAATCAAGCAATTTCTTCGATTAATATACTATTTGACTTCATTGTTAAACATAAAGTATTTAATTAGATACAATACCAACCCTTAATTCTAATTATGATTAATTAATTTTGATTGTAAGAATTGAAATTTATTTTTACTTGAAAAAGGTATTATATTTGAATCTCAAATCAATTTATTCTTTATTTATATTTAAATCAAGGAATTGTTCGTTTCAATGTATAATTTATCTTTTTCGTTATTTATAAAGTAGTTAATTACTTAGAAAAACAAACTTCATTTCAAAATATGATTAGCCAAGATCGATTGGTAAAAAAGATTTTTATTTCTACTTTCTATTATTAGAAATTGATTTATATTTGAATGTTAAATTAATTTGTTCAATATCTATATTAATTCAAACAATTATTCTATCGATGTGTTATTTGACTTTTTTTGTTAATTATCAAGTAGTTAATTAGTAAAAAAACATCCCTAAATTCTAATTACGAAAAATGGATTCATATTTTCATATCTCTATTATTAGCATATATTTGATTAGGAAGAAAACCAACCCTAATTCTAATTATCGTTTGTAAAGTTAGATTGTTAAAAATGACCTTTATATATTCTTTATTTTCAGAAAAATGGATTTATATTTTTTTCTTCAATGATTTTATTCAATATCGAAAGTTAATTAAATAAATTGCATCGTTTACCGTGTTACTCGCCTTTTTATTAATAATAAATTTTTTAATTACGTACAAAATGAACCCTTAATATTTAATGATTAATCAAGATATATCGTTGAAAATAATCTTTATTTCCTCTTTATATTTGTCTAAATGGATTTAAAAGTAATTAAAAAATCAATTTTATCAATATCTCGATCTAAATCAAGCAATTTCTTCGATTAATATATTATTTGACTTCTTTGTTAAACATAAAGTATTTAATTAGTTACAATACCAACCCTTAATACTAATTATGATCAATCAAGATAGATTGCAAAAAATGATCTTTACTTTATTTAAAAAGTTATTATATTTGAATCTTAAATCAATTAATTCAATATTTATATTTAATTCAAGGAATTCTATCTTTTAATGTATAATTTATCTTTTTTGTTATTTATAAAGTAGTTAATTAGTTAGAAAACAAACTTTATTTCAAAATATAATTAATTAAAATCGATTGATAAAAACGTTCATTATTTCTACTTTCTATTATTAGAAATTGATTAATATTTGAATGTTAAATCAATTTATTCAATATTTATAAATAATTCAACGAATTGTTTCTTTTAATGTACAATTTATCTTTTTTGTTATTTATAAAGTAGCTAATTAGTTAAAAAATAACCTTTACTTCTACATATTATTAATTAAGATTGTTTGGTAAAAACGATCTTATTTCGACTCTCTATTATTAGAAATTAACTTATATTTGAATGTTAAATTAATTTGTTCAATATCTATAGGTACTTCAAGCAATTGTTCTATCTATGTATTATTTGACTATTTTTGTTAACTATAAAGAAGTTAATTACGAAAAAAAGAACCCTTAATCCTAATTGTCATAAATGGATTCATATATTCTTCTTTCTATTGTTAACATATATTTAATTAGAAAAAAACCCAACCCAACCCAAATTCTAATTATCATTTGTAATGATAGATTGTTAAAAATGATGTTTATTTTTTCTTTATGTTCTTAAAAATGGATTTATATTTTACTCTTCAATGAATTTATTCAATATCGAAAGTTTATTAAATAAATTGCATCGTTTAACGTGTTATTCGTCTTCTTTGTTACTAATAAAATATTAAATTACGAACAAAATCAACCCTTAATCCTAATTTATTAATCAACATAGATCGTTAAAAATAATCTTTATTTCCTCTTTCTATTATTCTAAATGGATTTAAATGTTATTATAAAATCAATTTTATCAATATCTCGATCTAAATCAAGCAATTTCTTCGATTAATATATTAATTGACTTCCTTGTTAAACATAAAGTATTTAATTAGATACAATATCAACCCTGAATTCTAATTATGATTAATTAATGTTGATTGTAAGAAATGAAATTTATTTTTACTTAAAAAAGGTATTATATTTGAATCTTAAATCAATTTATTCTTTATTTATTTTTAAATCAAGGAATTGTTCGTTTCAATGTTTAATTTATCTTTTTTGTCCTTTGTAAAGTAGTTAATTA
>LFYR01001719.1:0-14384 GCA_001185155.1 Zostera marina | reverse complement strand
TTTATTTTCTTAAAAATGGATTTATATTTTTTTCTTCAATGAATTTATTCAATATCGAAAGTTAATTGAATAAATTGCATCGTTTAACGTGTTACTCGCCTTTTTGTTAATAATAAAATTTTTAATTACGTACAAAATAAACCCTTAATACTTAATGATTAATCAAGATAGATCGTTGAAAATAATCTTTATTTCCTCTTCATATTATTCGAAATGGATTTAAAAGTAATTAAAAAATCAATTTTATCAATAACTCGATCTAAATCAAGCAATTTCTTCAATATTTATATTTAATTCAAGGAATTCTATATTTTAATGTATAATTTATCTTTTTTGTTATTTATAAAGTAGTTAATTAGTTAGAAAACAAACTTTATTTCAAAATATAATTAATTAAAATCGATTGATAAAAAAGTTCATTATTTCTACTTTCTATTATTAGAAATTGATTAATATTTGAATGTTAAATCAATTTATTCAATATTTATAAATAATTCAACGAATTGTTTCTTTATTGTAGAATTTATCTTTTTTGTTATTTATAAAGTAGCTAATTAGTTAAAAAATAACCTTTACTTCTACATATTATTGATGGGGGTGAAACCCGACCAGTACTCCAAGACGCGCAAGCAAGCGCCAAGCGGGGAACTCCGTGGGAAACCGGACCGGAACTCAAGTGTGTAGAGCTCTGCTTCGCTAGGAATCCTTCTTCTCCAAATGACTTGCCTTTAATGAGTGGGGGGTGCCCTCTATTTATAGGGATTTTATGGGGGCAATTATTAATTAAGATCGTTTGGTAAAAACGGTCTTTATTTCTACTCTCAATTATTAGAAATTGACTTATATTTGAATGTTAAATTAGTTTGTTCAATATCTATAGGTACTTCAAGCAATTGTTCTATCTATGTATTATTTGACTATTTTTTTTAAATATAAAGAAGTTAATTACGAAAAAAAGAACCCTTAATCCTAATTGTCCTAAATGGATTCATATATTCTTCTTTCTATTGTTAACATATATTTAATTAGGAAAAAACCCAACCCAACCCAAATTCTAATTATCATTTGTAATGATAGATTGTTAAAAATGATCTTTATTTTTTCTTTATGTTCTTAAAAATGGATTTATATTTTACTCTTCAATGAATTTATTCAATATCGAAAGTTTATTAAATAAATTGCATCGTTTAACGTGTTATTCGTCTTCTTTGTTACTAATAAAATATTTAATTACGAACAAAACAAACCCTTAATCTTAATTGATTAATCAACATAGATCGTTAAAAATAATCTATATTACCTCTTTCTATTATTCTAAATGGATTTAAATGTTATTATAAAATTAATTTTATCAATATCTCGATCTAAATCAAGCAATTTCTTCGATTAATATATTAATTGACTTCTTTGTTAAACATAAAGTATTTAATTAGATACAATACCAACCCTTAATTGTAATTATGATTAATTAATTTTGATTGTAAGAAATGAAATTAATTTTTACTTAAAAAAGGTATTATATTTGAATCTTAAATCAATTTATTCTATATTTATATTTAAATCAAGGAATTCTTCCTTTCAATGTATAATTTATCTTTTTTGTTCTTTATAAATAGTTAATTAGTTAGAAAAACAAACTTGATTTCAAAATATAATTAACCAAGATCGATTGGTAAAAACGATCTTTATTTCTACTTTCTATTATTATAAATTGATTTATATTTGAATGTTAAATTAATTTGTTCAATATCTATATTAATTCAAACAATTATTCTATCGATGTGTTATTTGACTTTTTTTTTTAATTATCAAGTAGTTAATTAGTAAAAAACAACCCCAAAATTCTAATTACGAAAAATGGATTCATATTTTCATATCTCTATTATTAGCATATATTTGATTAGGAAGAAAACCAACCCTAATTCTAATTATCGTTTGTAAAGTTAGATTGTTAAAAATAACCTTTATATATTCTTTATTTTCTTAAAAATTGATTTATATTTTTTTCTTCAATGATTTCATTCAATATCGAAAGTTAATTAAATAAATTGCATCGTTTACCGTGTTAGTCGCCTTTTTATTAATAATAAATTTTTTAATTACGTACAAAATGAACCCTTAATATTTAATGATTAATCAAGATAGATCGTTGAAAATAATCTTTATTTCCTCTTTATATTTCTCTAAATGGATTTAAAAGTAATTATAAAATCAGTTTTATCAATATCTCGATCTAAATCAAGCAATTTCTTCGATTAATATATTATTTGACTTCTTTGTTAAACATAAAGTATTTAATTAGATACAATACCAACCCTTAATTCTAATTATGATTAATTAATGTTGATTGTAAGAAATGAAATTTATTTTTACTTAAAAAAGGTATTATATTTGAATCTTAAATCAATTTATTCTTTATTTATATTTAAATCAAGGAATTGTTCGTTTCAATATATAATTTATCTTTTTTGTTATTTATAAAGTAGTTAATTAGTTAGAAAAACAAACTTCATTTCAAAATATGATTAACCAAGATCGATTGGTAAAAAAGATTTTTATTTCTACTTTCTATTATTAGAAATTGATTTATATTTGAATGTTAAATTAATTTGTTCAATATCTATAGTAATTCAAGCAATTATTCTATCGATGTATTATTTGACTTTTTTTGTTAATTATCAAATAGTTAATAAGTAAAAAAAACAACCCAAAATTTTAATTACGAAAAATGGATTCATATTTTCATGTTTCTATTTTTAGCATATATTCGATTAGGAAGAAAACCAACCCTAATTCTAATTATCGTTTGTAAAGTTAGATTGTTAAAAATGACCTTTATATTTTCTTTATTTTCTTAAAAATGGATTTATATTTTTTTCTTCAATGAATTTATTCAATATCGAAAGTTAATTAAATAAATTGCATCGTTTAACGTGTTACTCGCCTTTTTATTAATAATAAAATTTTTAATTACGTACAAAATGAACCCTTAATACTTATTGATTAATCAAGATAGATCGTTGAAAATAATCTTTATTTCCTCTTCATATTATTTTAAATAGATTTAAAAGTAATTAAAAAATCAATTTTAGCAATATCTCGATGTAAATCAAGCAATTTCTTCGATTAATATATTATTTGACTTCTTTGTTAAACATAAAGTATTTAATTAGTTACAATACCAACCCTTAATACTAATTATGATTAATCAAGATAGATTGTAAGAAATGATCTTTACTTTATTTAAAAAGTTATTATATTTGAATCTTAAATCAATTAATTCAATATTTATATTTAATTCAAGGAATTGTTCGTTTCAATGTATAATTTTTCTTTTTTGTTCTTTATAAAGTAGTTAATTAGTTAGAAAACAAACTTCATTTCATAATATAATTAATTAAAATCGATTGAAAAAAACGTTCTTTATTTCTACTTTCTATTATTAGAAATTGATTTATATTTGAATGTTAAATTAATTTGTTCAATATCTATAGTAATTCAAGCAATTATTCTATCGATGTATTATTTGACTTTTTTTGTTAATTATCAAGTAGTTAATAAGTAAAAAAAACAACCCCAAATTCTAATTACGAAAAATGGATTCATATTTTCATGTTTCTATTATTAGCATATATTCGATTAGGAAGAAAACCAACCCTAATTCTAATTATCGTTTGTATAGTTAGATTGTTAAAAATGACCTTTATATATTCTTTATTTTCTTAAAAATGGATTTATATTTTTTTCTTCAATGAATTTATTCAATATCGAAAGTTAATTAAATAAATTGCATCGTTTAACGTGTTACTCACCTTTTTGTTAATAATAAAATTTTTAATTACGTACAAAATGAACCCTTAATACTTAATGATTAATCAAGATAGATCGTTGAAAATAATCTTTATTTCCTCTTCATATTATTCTAAATGGATTTAAAAGTAATTAAAAAATCAATTTTATCAATATCTCGATCTAAATCAAGCAATTTCTTCGATTAATATATTATTTGACTTCTTTGTTAAACATAAAGTATTTAATTAGTTACAATACCAACCCTTAATACTAATTATGATTAATAAATGTTGATTGTAAGAAATGAAATTTATTTTTACTTAAAAAAGGTATTATATTTGAATCTTAAATCAATTTATTCTTTATTTATATTTAAATCAAGGAATTGTTCGTTTCAATGTATAATTTATCTTTTTTGTTATTTATAAAGTAGTTAATTAGTTAGAAAAACAAACTTCATTTCAAAATATGATTAACCAAGATCGATTGGTAAAAAAGATTTTTATTTCTACTTTCTATTATTAGAAATTGATTTATATTTGAATGTTAAATTAATTTGTTCAATATCTATAGGTAATTCAAGCAATTATTCTATCGATGTATTATTTGACTTTTTTTGGTAATTATCAAGTAGTTAATAAGTAAAAAAAACAACCCCAAATTCTAATTACGAAAAATGCATTCATATTTTCATGTTTTTATTATTAGCATATATTCGATTAGGAAGAAAACCAACCCTAATTCTAATTATCGTTTGTAAAGTTAGATTGTTAAAAATGACCTTTATATATTCTTTATTTCTTAAAAATAGATTTATATTTTTTTCTTCAATGAATTTATTCAATATCGAAAGTTAATTAAATAAATTGCATCGTTTAACGTGTTACTCGCCTTTTAGTTAATAATAAAAATTTTAATTACGTACAAAATGAACCCTTAATACTTAATGATTAATCAAGATAGATCGTTGAAAATAATCTTTATTTCCTCTTCATATTATTCTAAATGGATTTGAAAGTAATTAAAAAATCAATTTTATCAATATCTCGATCTAAATCAAGCAATTTCTTCGATTAATATATTATTTGACTTCTTTGTTAAAAATAAAGTATTTAATTAGTTACAATACCAACCCTTAATACTAATTATAGTTAATCAAGATAGATTGTAACAAATGATCTTTACTTTATTTAAAAAGTTATTATATTTGAATCTTAAATCAATTAATTCAATATTTATATTTAATTCAAGGAATTCTATCTTTTAATGTAGAATTTATCTTTTTTGTTATTTATAAAGTAGTTAATTAGTTAGAAAACAAACTTTATTTCAAAATATAATTAATTAAAATCGATTGATAAAAACGTTCATTATTTCTACTTTCTATTATTAGAAATTGATTAATATTTGAATGTTAAATCAATTTATTCAATATTTATAAATAATTCAACGAATTGTTTCTTTTAATGTACAATTTATCTTTTTTGTTATTTATAAAGTAGCTAATTAGTTAAA
This sequence comes from Zostera marina, assembly GCA_001185155.1. Classification (NCBI taxonomy): domain Eukaryota; kingdom Viridiplantae; phylum Streptophyta; class Magnoliopsida; order Alismatales; family Zosteraceae; genus Zostera; species Zostera marina. Next base: position 9,077 of record LFYR01001719.1, on the reverse strand, counting down.
AAATAACCTTTACTTCTACATATTATTAATTAAGATTGTTTGGTAAAAATGATCTTATTTCGACTCTCTATTATTAGAAATTAACTTATATTTGAATGTTAAATTAATTTGTTCAATATCTATAGGTAGTTCAAGCAATTGTTCTATATATGTATTATTTGACTATTTTTGTTAACTATAAAGAAGTTAATTACGAAAGAAAGAACCCTTAATCCTAATTGTCATAAATGGATTCATATATTCTTCTTTCTATTGTTAACATATATTTAATTAGGAAAAAACCCAACCCAACTCAAATTCTAATTATCATTTGTAATGATAGATTGTTAAAAATGATGTTTATTTTTTCTTTATGTTCTTAAAAATGGATTTATATTTTACTCTTCAATGAATTTATTCAATATCGAAAGTTTAATAAATAAATTGCATCGTCTAACGTGTTATTCGTCTTCTTTGTTACTAATAAAATATTAAATTACGAACAAAATCAACCCTTAATCCTAATTTATTAATCAACATAGATCGTTAAAAATAATCCTTATTTCCACTTTCTATTATTCTAAATGGATTTAAATGTTATTATAAAATCAATTTTATCAATATCTCGATCTAAATCAAGCAATTTCTTCGATTAATATATTAATTGATTTCCTTGTTAAACATAAAGTATTTAATTAGATACAATACCAACCCTTAATTGTAATTATGATTAATTAATTGTGATTGTAAGAAATGAAATTTATTTTTACTTAAAAAAGGTATTATATTTGAATCTTAAATAAATTTATTCTACATTTATATTTAAATCAAGGAATTCTTCCTTTCAATGTATAATTTATCTTTTTTGTTCTTTATAAATAGTTAATTAGTTTGAAAAACAAACTTTATTTCAAAATATAATTAACCAAGATCGATTGGTAAAAACGATATTTATTTCTACTTTCTATTATTATAAATTGATTTATATTTGAATGTTAAATTAATTTGTTCAATATCTATATTAATTCAAACAATTATTCTATCGATGTGTTATTTGACTTTTTTTGTTAATTATCAAGTAGTTAATTAGTAAAAAAACAATCCCAAATTCTAATTACGAAAAATGGATTCATATTTTCATATCTCTATTATTAGCATATATTTGATTAGGAAGAAAACCAACCCTAATTCTAATTATAGTTTGTAAAGTTAGATTGTTAAAAATAACCTTTATATATTCTTTATTTTCTTAAAAATCGATTTCTATTTTTTTCTTCAATGATTTTATTCAATATCCAAAGTTAATTAAATAAATTGCATCGTTTACCGTGTTACTCGCCTTTTTATTAATAATAAATTTTTTAATTACGTACAAAATGAACCCTTAATATTTAATGATTAATCAAGATAGATCGTTGAAAATAATCTTTATTTCCTCTTTATATTTCGATAAATGGATTTAAAAATAATTATAAAATCAATTTTATCAATATCTCGATCTAAATCATATAATATCTTCGATTAATATATTATTTGACTTCTTTGTTAAACATAAAGTATTTAATTAGGTACAATACCAACCCTGAATACTAATTATGATTAATTAATGTTGATTGTAAGAAATGAAATTTATTTTTACTTAAAAAAGCTATTATATATGAATCTTAAATCAATTTATTCTTTATTTATATTTAAATCAAGGAATTGTTCGTTTCAATGTATAATTTATCTTTTTTGTTATTTATAAAGTAGTTAATTAGTTAGAAAAACAAACTTCATTTGAAAATATGATTAACCAAGATCGATTGGTAAAAAAGATTTTTATTTCTACTTTCTATTATTAGAAATTGATTTATATTTGAATGTTAAATTAATTTGTTCAATATCTATAGTAATTCAAGCAATTATTTTATCGATGTATTATTTGACTTTTTTTGTTAATTATCAAGTAGTTAATAAGTAAAAAAAACAATCCCAAATTCTAATTACGAAAAATGGATTCATATTTTCATGTTTCTATTATTAGCATATATTCGATTAGGAAGAAAACCAACCCTAATTCTAATTATCGTTTGTAAAGTTAGATTGTTAAAAATGACCTTTATATATTCTTTATTTTCTTAAAAATGAATTTATATTTTTTTCTTCAATGAATTTATTCAATATCGAAAGTTAATTAAATAAATTGCATCGTTCAACGTGTTACTCGCCTTTTTGTTAATAATAAAAATTTTAATTACGTACAAAATCAAACCTTAATATTTAATGATTAATCAAGATAGATCGTTGAAAATAATCTTTATTTCCTCTTTATATTTCTCTAAATGGATTTAAAAGTAATTATAAAATCAATTTTATCAATATCTCGATCTAAATCAAGCAATTTCTTCGATTAATATATTATTTGACTTCTTTGTTAAACATAAAGTATTTAATTAGATACAATACCAACCCTGAATTCTAATTATGATTAATAAATGTTGATTGTAAGAAATGAAATTTATTTTTACTTAAAAAAGGTATTATATTTGAATCTTAAATCAATTTATTCTTTATTTATATTTAAATCAAGGAATTGTTCGTTTCAATGTATAATTTATCTTTTTTGTTATTTATAAAGTAGTTAATTAGTTAGAAAAACAAACTTCATTTGAAAATATGATTAACCAAGATCGATTGGTAAAAAAGATTTTTATTTCTACTTTCTATTATTATAAATTGATTTATATTTGAATGTAAATTAATTTGTTCAATATCTATATTAATTCAAACAATTATTCTATCGATGTGTTATTTGACTTTTTTTGTTAATTATAAAGTAGTTAATAAGTAAAAAAAACAACCCCAAATTCTAATTACGAAAAATGGATTCATATTTTCATGTTTCTATTATTAGCATATATTCGATTAGGAAGAAAACCAACCCTAATTCTAATTATCGTTTGTAAAGTTAGATTGTTAAAAATGACCTTTATATATTCTTTATTTTCTTAAAAATGGATTTATATTTTTTTCTTCAATGAATTTATTCAATATCGAAAGTTAATTAAATAAATTACATCGTTCAACGTGTTACTCGCTTTTTTGTTAATAATAAATTTTTTAATTACGTACAAAATCAACCCTTAATATTTAATGATTAATCAAGATAGATCGTTGAAAATAATCTTTATTTCCTCTTTATATTTCTCTAAATGGATTTAAAAGTAATTATAAAATCAATTTTATCAATATCTCGATCTAAATCAAGCAATTTCTTCGATTAATATATTATTTGACTTCTTTGTTAAACATAAAGTTTTTAATTAGATACAATACCAACCCTGAATTCTAATTATGATTAATTAATGTTGATTGTAAGAAATGAAATTTATTTTTACTTAAAAAAGGTATTAAATTTGAATCTTAAATCAATTTATTCTTTATTTATATTTAAATCAAGGAATTGTTCGTTTCAATGTATAATTTGTCTTTTTGTTATTTATAAAGTAGTTAATTAGTTAGAAAAACAAACTTCATTTCAAAATATGATTAACCAAGATCGATTGGTAAAAAAGATTTTTATTTCTACTTTCTATTATTAGAAATTGATTTATATTTGAATGTTAAATTAATTTGTTCAATATCTATAGTAATTCAAGCAATTATTCTATCGATGTATTATTTGACTTTTTTTGTTAATTATCAAGTAGTTAATAAGTAAAAAAAACAACCCCAAATTCTAATTACGAAAAATGGATTCATATTTTCATGTTTCTATTATTAGCATATATTCGATTAGGAAGAAAACCAACCCTAATTCTAATTATCGTTTGTAAAGTTAGATTGTTAAAAATGACCTTTATATATTCTTTATTTTCTTAAAAATGGATTTATATTTTTTTCTTCAATGAATTTATTCAATATCGAAAGTTAATAAAATAAATTGCATCGTTTACCGTGTTACTCGCATTTTTTGTTAATAATAAATTTTTTAATTACGTACAAAATGAACCCTTAATATTTAACGATTAATCAAGATAGATCGTTGAAAATAATCTTATTTCCTCTTTATATTTCTCTAAATGGATTTAAAAGTAATTATAAAATCAATTTTATCAATATCTCGATCTAAATCAAGCAATTTCTTCGATTAATATATTATTTGACTTCTTTGTTAAACATGAAGTATTTAATTAGATACAATACCAACCCTTAATTCTAATTATGATTAATTAATGTTGATTGTAAGAAATGAAATTTATTTTTACTTAAAAAAGGTATTATATTTGAATCTTAAATCAATTTATTCTTTATTTATATTTAAATCAAGGAATTGTTCGTTTCAATGTATAATTTATCTTTTTTGTTATTTATAAAGTAGTTAATTAGTTAGAAAAACAAACTTCATTTCAAAATATGATTAACCAAGATCGATTGGTAAAAAAGATTTTTATTTCTACTTTCTATATTAGAAATTGATTTATATTTGAAGGTTAAATTAATTTGTTCAATATCTATAGGTAATTCAAGCAATTATTCTATCGATGTATTATTTGACTTTTTTTGTTAATTATCAAGTAATTAATAAATAAAAAAAACAACCCCAAATTCTAATTACGAAAAATGGATTCATATTTTCATGTTTCTATTATTAGCATATATTCGATTAGGAAGAAAACCAACCCTAATTCTAATTATCGTTTGTAAAGTTAGATTGTTAAAAATGACCTTTATATATTCTTTATTTTCTTAAAAATGGATTTATATTTTTTTCTTCAATGAATTTATTAAATATCGAAAGTTAATTAAATAAATTGCATCGTTTAACGTGTTACTCGCCTTTTTGTTAATAATAAAATTTTTAATTACGTACAAAATGAACCCTTAATACTTAATGATTAATCAAGATAGATCGTTGAAAATAATCTTTATTTCTCTTCATATTATTCTAAATGGATTTAAAAGTAATTAAAAAATCAATTTTATCAATATCTCGATCTAAATCAAGCAATTTCTTCGATTAATATATTATTTGACTTCTTTGTTAAACATAAAGTATTTAATTAGTTACAATACCAACCCTTAATACTAATTATGATTAAACAAGATAGATTGTAACAAATGATCTTTACTTTATTTAAAAAGTTATTATATTTGAATCTTAAATCAATTAATTCAATATTTATATTTAATTCAAGGAATTCTATCTTTTAATGTATAATTTATCTTTTTTGTTATTTATAAAGTAGTTAATTAGTTAGAAAATAAACTTTATTTCAAAATATAATTAATTAAAATCGATTAATAAAAACGTTCATTATTTCTACTTTCTATTATTAGAAATTGATTAATATTTGAATGTTAAATCAATTTATTCAATATTTATAAATAATTCAACGAATTGTTTCTTTTAATGTAGAATTTATCTTTTTTGTTATTTATAAAGTAGCTAATTAGTTAAAAAATAACCTTTACTTCTACATATTATTAATTAAGATTGTTTGGTAAAAACGATCTTTATTTCGACTCTCTATTATTAGAAATTAACTTATATTTGAATGTTAAATTAATTTGTTCAATATCTATAGGTACTTCAAGCAATTGTTCTATCTATGTATTATTTGACTATTTTTGTTAACTATAAAGAAGTTAATTACGAAAAAAAGAACCCTTGATCCTAATTGTCATAAATGGATTCATATATTCTTCTTTCTATTGTTAACATATATTTAATTAGGAAAAAACCCAACCCAACCCAAATTCTAATTATCATTTGTAATGATAGATTGTTAAAAATGATCTTTATTTTTTCTTTATGTTCTTAAAAATGGATTTATATTTTACTCTTCAATGAATTTATTCAATATCGAATGTTTATTAAATAAATTGCATCGTTTAACGTGTTATTCGTCTTCTTTGTTACTAATAAAATATTAAATTACGAACAAAATCAACCCTTAATCCTAATTTATTAATCAACATAGATCGTTAAAAATAATCCTTATTTCCTCTTTCTATTATTCTAAATGGATTTAAATGTTATTATAAAATCAATTTTATCAATATCTCGATTTAAATCAAACAATTTCTTCGATTAATATATCAATTGACTTCTTTGTTAAACATAAAGTATTTAATTAGATACAATACCAACCCTTAATTGTAATTATGATTAATTAATTTTGATTGTAAGAAATGAAATTTATTTTTACTTAAAAAAGGTATTATATTTGAATCTTATATCAATTTTTTCTATATTTATATTTTAATCAAGGAATTCTTCCTTTCAATGTATAATTTATCTTTTTTGTTCTTTATAAATAGTTAATTAGTTAGAAAAACAAACTTGATTTCAAAATATAATTAACCAAGATCGATTGGTAAAACAATCTTTATTTCTACTTTCTATTATTATAAATTGATTTATATTTGAATGTTAAATTAATTTGTTCAATATCTATATTAATTCAAACAATTATTCTATCGATGTGTTATTTGACTTTTTTTGTTAATTATCAAGTAGTTAATTAGTAAAAAAACAACCCCAAATTCTAATTACGAAAAATGGATTCATATTTTCATATCTCTATTATTAACATATATTTGATTAGGAAGAAAACCAACAGTAATTCTAATTATAGTTTGTAAAGTTAGATTGCTAAAAACAACCTTTATATATTCTTTATTTTCTTAAAAATGGATTTCTATTTTTTTCTTCAATGATTTTATTCAATATCGAAAGTTAATTAAATAAATTGCATCGTTTACCGTGTTACTCGCCTTTTTATTAATAATAAATTTTTTAATTACGTACAAAATGAACCCTTAATATTTAATGATTAATCAAGATAGATCGTTGAAAATAATCTTTATTTCCTCTTTATATTTCGATAAATGGATTTAAAAATAATTATAAAATCAATTTTATCAATATTTCGATCTAAATCAAATAATATCTTCGATTAATATATTATTTGACTTCTTTGTTAAACATAAAGTATTTAATTAGGTACAATACCAACCCTGAATACTAATTATGATTAATTAATGTTGATTGTAAGAAATGAAATTTATTTTTACTTAAAAAAGGTATTATATTTGAATCTTAAATCAATTTATTCTTTATTTATATTTAAATCAAGGAATTGTTCGTTTCAATGTTTAATTTATCTTTTTTGTTATTTATAAAGTAGTTAATTAGTTAGAAAAACAAACTTCATTTCAAAATATGATTAACCAAGATCGATTGGTAAAAAAGATTTTTATTTCTACTTTCTATTATTAGAAATTGATTTATATTTGAATGTTAAATTAATTTGTTCAATATCTATAGTAATTCAAGCAATTATTTTATCGATGTATTATTTGACTTTTTTTGTTAATTATCAAGTAGTTAATAAGTAAAAAAAACAATCCCAAATTCTAATTACGAAAAATGGATTCATATTTTCATGTTTCTATTATTAGCATATATTCGATTAGGAAGAAAACCAACCCTAATTCTAATTATCGTTTGTAAAGTTAGATTGTTAAAAATGACCTTTATATATTCTTTATTTTCTTAAAAATGAATTTATATTTTTTTCTTCAATGAATTTATTCAATATCGAAAGTTAATTAAATAAATTGCATCGTTCAACGTGTTACTCGCCTTTTTGTTAATAATAAAAATTTTAATTACGTACAAAATCAAACCTTAATATTTAATGATTAATCAAGATAGATCGTTGAAAATAATCTTTATTTCCTCTTTATATTTCTCTAAATGGATTTAAAAGTAATTATAAAATCAATTTTATCAATATCTCGATCTAAATCAAGCAATTTCTTCGATTAATATATTATTTGACTTCTTGGTTAAACATAAAGTTTTTAATTAGATACAATACCAACCCTGAATTCTAATTATGATTAATAAATGTTGATTGTAAGAAATGAAATTTATTTTTACTTAAAAAAGGTATTATATTTGAATCTTAAATCAATTTATTCTTTATTTATATTTAAATCAAGGAATTGTTCGTTTCAATGTATAATTTATCTTTTTTGTTATTTATAAAGTAGTTAATTAGTTAGAAAAACAAACTTCATTTCAAAATATGATTAACCAAGATCGATTGGTAAAAAAGATTTTTATTTCTACTTTCTATTATTAGAAATTGATTTATATTTGAATGTTAAATTAATTTGTTCAATATCTATAGGTAATTCAAGCAATTATTCTATCGATGTATTATTTGACTTTTTTTTTAATTATCAAGTAGTTAATAAGTAAAAAAAACAACCCCAAATTCTAATTACGAAAAATGGATTCATATTTTCATGTTTCTATTATTAGCATATATTCGATTAGGAAGAAAACCAACCCTAATTCTAATTATCGTTTGTAAAGTTAGATTGTTAAAAATGACCTTTATATATTCTTTATTTTCTTAAAAATGGATTTATATTTTTTTCTTCAATGATTTTATTCAATATCGAAAGTTAATTAAATAAATTGCATCGTTTACCGTGTTACTCGCCTTTTTATTAATAATAATTTTTTTAATTACGTACAAAATGAACCCTTAATATTTAATGATTAATCAAGATATATCGTTGAAAATAATCTTTATTTCCTCTTTATATTTCGATAAATGGATTTAAAAATAATTATAAAATCAATTTTATCAATATCTCGATCTAAATCATATAATATCTTCGATTAATATATTATTTGACTTCTTTGTTAAACATAAAGTATTTAATTAGGTACAATACCAACCCTGAATACTAATTATGATTAATTAATGTTGATTGTAAGAAATGAAATTTATTTTTACTTAAAAAAGCTATTATATATGAATCTTAAATCAATTTATTCTTTATTTATATTTAAATCAAGGAATTGTTCGTTTCAATGTATAATTTATCTTTTTTGTTATTTATAAAGTAGTTAATTAGTAGAAAAACAAACTTCATTTCAAAATACGATTAACCAAGATCGATTGGTAAAAAAGATTTTTATTTCTACTTTCTATTATTAGAAATTGATTTATATTTGAATGTTAAATTAATTTGTTCAATATCTATAGGTAATTCAAGCAATTATTCTATCGATGTATTATTTGACTTTT
>LFYR01001717.1:8677-30375 GCA_001185155.1 Zostera marina | reverse complement strand
GAGTACTGGTGAGAGAGGATTTTACATCCAGGGACATCACCAGAAATCCACATCCCAGCACGCAAAGAGGGGGGGAATACTGATAGTACGGGGTCCGACACATAGACCATAGTACTAAAAGACGTATCCCAAAGTATCTAATACGCAGAGGAGGGGGGAGTACTGGTGATACAGTATCCCGAACACGGTCACAAACATCCAAAGCATAACTCCGGGCAGCCTAAGATGAGTTAGGGTATCTATTCTAGGGTTGGGGAAGTCCCAGGTCGAATCCTAGGAAGATCGACTTTCCTAAGGATCGACTTCCCTGGGATCGACTTTTGGATAAAGTCGATCACCAGGAAAGTCGACCCCCAGAAAGTCGATCTCTGGAAGTCGATCCTGGGACCCAATTTGATCAGTTGGGCAGTTAGGCGGAAATGACCATATTACCCCCATAAGAACCCCTATAAATAGAGGGCACCCCCCACTCATTAAAGGCAAGTCATTTGGAGAAGAAGAATTCCTAGCGAAGCAGAGCTCTGCACACTTGAGTTCCGGTCCGGTTTCCCGCGGAGTTCCCCGCTTGGCGCTTGCTTGCGCGTCTTGGAGTACTGGTCGGGTTTCACCCCCATCATTACGAATCAACTATTCATGTGGAAAAATAATAACGACAGCAAATGAACAATGATTATTAACCTTTCAATTCGTCATCATCGCTTGAAGACATTATCTCCCTGTTAGCAGTACATTCAAAGAAATTAGCAGAAATGATTATTTCTTTTACAGAATATGATAACATATGATATGAGTAAACTATTCCGATTAAAAACCATCAGAACATGTATATAAACAAATCTACTACAGAAATCATAGATAATGAAACGAATATGTCACGGAATAAGAAATAGTGTGAATGATTCGGTCACTGTTCTATAAAAAAAACGACAAAATAGAAACAAATATGTCACATGTAGATACATGGGTAAAAAAGAATACATTTGGTCTTCCGTATGAACAATGACTCACAATATATCATATGCTTATGAAACATCCATATTTATACAAGTTGAAATAGAGTTTTAGTTCTATGAATGGTTACTCATTTCTATATAACCGACAGATTTTAATATACGTATTAAAAAACATATAAAAATGGTTAGTTTTTGGTTTGAATCGCTGCTTACTATTTTTGGACAGAAAAAAGGCAGTTGAGAAGAACGGGGGATCCTATGTGTTCAATGCAAAAAAATGTCTACTGGGTGTGGCGGTCGGCGGAAATGTCATCGATAAAAATATCGAAAAACTTATCAGGAAGGGAAAAATATTTTAGAAAGAGTGATAGGCCTACCACTAAATCAAGGTAAATAACGAACGCGGTAGTCGACGTATCGCCGGGTAGACGAACTGCAGGTCTTGGTCGGCGAATGGAGTTGCTTGTAGAGGTCGGCGAGAAAAAACGAATGGAGTGACCAGTCGACGAGAGACAAAGAACGATTGCGGAATGGAGGTCGGCGGGAAAAAAATCGCTTTGGTGTTTTCGGTAGGAAGACTGTAGAGACGATAAGTTTGGGGGATTGGGAATTGAAAATAAAATTTCAACCTGCAACTGATGGAACAATTCACACTCCTACTGCATGCCTACTACATAGCTGGGTAATAGCTAATAAGATTATAGTACATTCTATTGTCAGTCCACAATCACTCTTTTTTTTCTCTCAACCGGTTACATGCAACCGGTAACAAGTTTAGCAGGTTGGTGGGAGAAAAAATCGACGGCCATTAAAGCTCCTTAAAACGGACGGTCGAGATCTGGAGGGGTTCTCATGAGAAGTGTTCTTTACTGATATGGACCGTAATATATTAAATGTAAAAAACGATTAAGGTAGTAATCAATAAAGGTAAAAATGTATATATTATTATTTCAAATACGAACAAAAATATATGTGGTAGTCCATAACTCTTGTAAGATAAAGGAAGTTCAGATACTTGTATTAAAGAGATTTAGTATTAATAATTTTTTTAAACAAATATAAGATATAACCAAAAAAGAATGTATTAGTAAGAAAAAGTGTTTCTCCGAAATTAACAAAAATATATGATTACCTCCTTATTGCTAAGAAACGCTATCGTTCGATTTTTTTTCCTAGGATTTCCCTCATATCTTTGAAATATATACCGATTCCACGGAGACTTACGACGGAAAAGAGTAATGTGCTTCCACAAAAATACCTATTAGGAAAAAAATAGAAATTCATTATACAGAAGTAAGTAAATAAAAAAGAGTAAAAATATATAAAATATTCAATCTTACATTGAAGAAGAAAGCGCGACCATGTATGTACTCTCCAACTCGGTCACCGATTTTCTCACGACGACGAACCGAATAGGATGCACTTTCTATATTACTAAAAATTTGATTAAATATATATTGTGACCAATTCAGACTAGGAATATCCTCTAATCTCTCTAAATAATGAAATAACTTCAAAGGAATCATTGTTTTCGAAGTGAGAGTTAAAAAACATGAACATAATAAGCAAAACCAAAGACGACAAATGTCATTAATATTGTCCTCGTCGTCATTCATAGATTAAACAACAGATTTGAATACATCCTTTACCATAACACTGTATTATTTTATCAAAGTATTGTTATAATTTATTACGTGAATAAGAAAAACAATTATAAAAATTTAATCACCTAATAACTTGTTTGACGTTGAAGTACTTTCGCCATAGTGGAGTAGCATAATGCATATCGTCTACTCTAGCAACTTGGATTATAGAATCAGAAAAAGGTAAAGAAAAAATATAACCAACATCGATCCTTGGGTGAAACCATGACAATTTTATCCTTTAATACAATTTCAGATGGAATTGATAATTTCTAATATATCGACTGACCAAATCGTCAAGATGGTAAAAATTAATTAATATTCAAATCAACTGATTGAAAAATTGATCAAATCCTAAAGTCTTAATTTTGCTAAAAAAAGAAGGCGGCAAAAGATGACGAACATCATTTAAGGTAGACATGTATCCGGCCCTTATAACAACATCGAGAGTGTATTAACCAATGAGCTGGGAAAATATTAATTTGAAATAAGTTTCACACTCAACAATACTACGAAATTGATATAAACTAAACAACATTAGAAATACTTACAATTCATAGCCCACGTACGAACATAACTTTTAGGAAAAACCCTCTGAGGAATGTGTTTGAGAAATGTACTTTGTTTTTCAAAAGATAATGAATTTGTTTTCTTTAATTTGATTATATAAAGTGAAACGCAGTTGAAGTATTAAATAAATGAAATAAAGGAAAACAATCAAAATTCATACATAATAGAAATAAATTAATAATATAAATTTAAAGACTAACTCTTAATTCATTGATGTTAACGATCTATCACAGTCAATGGAATAGGACGTCTCTCAGGATTAGAATCTGTAATGAAAGCCAACAAAAACTCATAAAAATACTATATAATACTACTAGTACTAAAAAATATGATTAAAACAGCTAATCGCAAAATTAATTGAAGGAAATTACAATGAAATAAGTAAATAACAAATTAAAAAATATTAATATTTACCGGATATTATTATATATATTATGTAATCAGCGATAGTACTAATTATAATTAGTTCTAGATCGTATACTATTTTACGGAATTTAAAGAAATATTTAGTAAATAAATTACACATACTTGTCAAAACGGTTAATATGAAAATAATAATTTAATAAATTTGGAATACAAGATTAACTATTAGACATATTAATGTAATCAATACCGTTGTTAATGACATCGTCCGACGAAGAAGCCAAAAGCGATTGAATCCATTTCCGTTTTGGTAGAATATATATTGGAAGAACTATATATATATTACTGTGAAGGGAAACGACTGGTTGGGGAACTGCAGGGCCAACTTTATGACCGAAGAGAGTAATGGTTTCATGAATAGAATAGTCCGATGATAAAGACATAGGTTGATTAGAAGAATTAGTAAGTACAGGAACAAAGTCCATAGAGAAAGACCGGCTACAAAAAACCTGAAAAGAACAAATGTGTTAAGGAACAATGAGGGTACTAGAGCAAAAATAAATATAATAACAAACAAGAAAAATAAAAAAAATTACAAAACAGTTCAAGGAGACCAAAATTCAATATAGCAAATCACGATTAAAATTTTGAAGATATAATTTTCACAAAACGTATGGAATTTTTTTTTTGTTAAATACACAAAAATAGAAAATGAAAAAAAATGACAACCGAAAATAATTAAATAACAAACCCGTAGTCAAAAGACTCTTAAAAAAAATTAATACTGTTGTTAAAATACAGATATGAAAAACTAATATATTGTACAATTTTTTAGCAGAAAAATACCAAATGTTTTCGAGTAATGCAAAAAATAAATATCAAATAAAGTATGAAAAACGACGAGATATCGAAATCAAGCGTTACCCCCGTGAACAACCTGTATTAAATAGAGTCTTGCGTGAAAAATTTATACACAAGAAAACAAGGAAGAAATACATTTAGAGACGAACAGTAAAAATGAAAAATATTCGATGTCATGAATATGAAAAAAAAAGATGATTCGATCAAAAATTATAAAAAAATACACTGGAAGCACGACAAACAGCGACTGTATTAAAATCGATCCGAACATTAAAAAAAAACACACCTGAAAATTAAGAAGCTGATCCAACTGCAGAAAAATATAACCCAACTCCAGAGAAAAATGACAACAACGGATACGAACTGCAACTGAGTCACTGATAAAAAATGGGTTCCTAAAGAACAAGGCAGCATTAACGACACAGGGATGGAAGATTAGGATAGGAAAAATATAAAGAACAACAATGTTAGTATAGTAAGGAGGACAAACCACTAGGAGGAGGATAAATGGTTTTGGATAATATCCATGGCACCACCAAAGACTGTCAAGGGCATTCAAAAATTAAATGGAAAAATAAACGCACTCAGTCGTTTTATGTCAAGAGGGGCAGACACTTTACAACCATTTTTTAAATTAATGAAGTCACCCAGTCCAAAAGTATCATGAACGGAGGAGCACAACAAAAGATTCGAGAAGTTGAAAGAATAATTAAAAAACTTACCGACATTACAACCACCAAATCCTGGGGAACCACTCAAACTTTATATTGCTGCAACAAAAAGTGCAGTTAGCGCGGTCCTCATATCAGAAAAAGATAAAACTGAAAAACCAGTTTATTATTATTCCAGGGCCCTGCAGGGTGCAGAAGTAAGATATCCTGAAATTGAGAAACTAGGATTAGCTGTAGTGTCAGCAGCAAGAAGGTTGAAACCATATTTCCAAGCCCACCCAATAATTATCCCGACAGAATATCCACTGTTACAGTTATTGCATAAACCAGATATATCAGGAAGATTGACAAAATGGGCAGTAGAGTTAAGTGAATTTTACATCATTATAATACCCACAAGGGCAATAAAGGGACAGGTAGTGGCAGATTTTTTGGCATAATTAACCCCGACGGAGGAAATAAAGAAAGAAGAATGGTGGCAGGTACATGTAGACGGTTCAGCAAGGTGCAATGGTTGCGGGGCTGGAATGGTGGTCCAAACACCGACAGGCGAGAAGATAGAACATGCGGTAAATTTTTGTTTCAAAACAACAAACAATGAAGCAGAGTACGAGGCCCTACTTGGGGGAATACAGCTAGCAATCGCGCTGGGCGTCAAGCGCGCAAAATTCTATACTGATTCTTGATTGGTAGCAAATCAAGTAGCGGGAAATTTTGAATCTAAGGAAGAAGGTATGAGTTTATATACAGAGGTCGTACGGGAGATGATGAGATCTCTCTCTGAATGGGAACTTAACCACATAATCCGTATGGATAACAAGGAGGCAGACGCACTAGCGAGACTAAGAGCGTCACCGTGCGGTACTAAAGGCCGATGGGTCAGGATAGAACAGCAGAAAGAAGCGAGTATAAAAGCAGTGGTGGAAAAGATCAATGTGTTGGTAATAGCTGAAAAGGATGATTGGAGAACACCAATTATAAACTACATTTTAAATGGGGAAGTACTAGAAAATCCAGTGGAGGAAAGGAAGGTAAGAAACAGGGCTGCATGGTTCACAGTCATAGACAAAAACCTTTTCCGCAGGGCAGAAGATAGTATTTCCCTACGAACGTGTGTAACACAAGAAGAAAGAAAAGAAATTCTCGTAAGTGCTCACTCTGGGACCAACGGCCCACATCAGGGGGCTAAAGCATTGGGGATGCAAGTAACAAGGAAAGGGTATTATTGGCTTCAGTTAAACGAAGACGCAGAAATCTTAGTAAAGAAATGCAACGAATGTCAGCGTCACGCAAATATACAAAGAAAACCGTCCAACATAATGAAAACTATTTCTCCGCCCGTACCATTTGCCCAGTGGGGATTGGATATCGTAGGGTCATTCCCGGTAGCATCAAGAGGAAGGAAATTCTTATTCGTAGTTATGGATTACTTTACGAAATGGGCGGAAGCAGAACCAACAAGCACAATTACAGAACAAAATGCTATAAATTTCATATTCAAAAATATAATCTGCAGATTCGGAGTTCCACTTCAAATAATAACAGATAATGGGACTCAGTTCATAGGGAAGAAGATAAAGAAATTTTGTGAGGACAGTGGAATAAAGCTCAGTTTTGCGCCAGTATATCATTCACAGGCAAATGGACAGGTAGAGGTTACAAACCGTACGATTGTGTCGATTTTAAAAAGGAAGATAGGAGACAACCCAGGAACGTGGGCAGACTTAGTTTCAGAGGCAATGTGGGCATATAGAACTACAATTCGAACCCCGACAGGACACCCTCCGTTTACCCTGGCATTTGGAGTGGACGCAGTAGCCCCGGCGGAATTAGTATGGCCATCACCCAGGGTAAGAACATTTGAAGCAAAGGATAACGACTTGGCAATGCTGATAGCCCAGGAGGAATGTGAAGACTTAAGAGAAGCAGCGGCAGTCAGGGATTTGACATACAAGAGAAAGACCGCACGGTATCATAATGAAAAGGTAAGTGAAAAAAACATATGCCTTGGGGACTTGGTACTGAGGAATGGAAGAGTAACAGGAGTGGATCAGGAGAAAGGAAAACTATCACCAAAGTGGGAAGGCCCGTACGTGGTAATTGAAGAAGTTCTACCGGGGATTTACAAGCTAGCATTCGAAGATGGACAAAAAGTCGAACGAACATGGCACTCGGATAACTTAGTGAAGTATTTTCAATAGTATGTGTAATTTTTGTATATAAGTCCAAACAATAATTAGGTTTCTTTTTTGTAAATTTTCATGCACATAAAGGCTAGATGCCATTTATAAAAAGCCGAGGGGCTAAATAAGTGTTACAAAGCCGAGTGGCTAAAAAGTGCCACTTACAAAGCCGAGCGGCTATAAAAGTCGAGTGGCTAAGAAATGTGTTATCCGCAAAGCTGAGTGGCTAAAGGTTTGCAAAACAGAATGAGGTAAATATTCAAAATGTGTTCAACAAAAAAAATAATAAAACAACCCGGGCGGGCGCATACCAGTATGAATATCATAATGTTTTCAACAAAAGAAGAGAAAAACCCTAAAGGTCATTGTTCAAATCCGCAGCGTCTTCAGGCCAGAAAGGCGGTTCGGCCGGGATCCCAGCAGCCTGCCAGCGTTTCCACTGATTGTGATTTAAAGGGACAACCACAGATTCAAATTGAGGCTCCCGCAGGTTTACCATCGCCCGCTCGTGCCGCATACCATCAAAAAAGTTCTTAAAGCAAGCTGCCTTTGTTCACTCTTGAGTCTCCCGGTAGCGCTGAGCAAAGAGGACCTTAGCATCCTCTACACTCTTTACAATATTTTCCACCCGGGAAATGGCCTCGTCTCTTTGTTTCGAGGCAGCCTCGGTCTCCCGATGAGCAGACCCAGTTTCCAGACGGGCAAATTTAGTCTCCCGACGAGCTTCCTCAATCTAAATATCGCAGAGGGAAAGCTGCTCAGTAAGGCTTGTAACTTTCTCCAGAGCGGTCTTCAATGCCTCAGCATGCTGAATACCAAGTCGCTGTCGGGCCTTCTCCACTCCCACAACCTGAAGAGCACGAACCAAGCAAGCACCATCAAGCTCCTACGGGTCCGTGTGCATCAAATCTTTCCAGACACTCTCTTTCTCGACCTAGAAGTCTAATTTCCCGAGAGCATGTTCATAAATACCAGCAAGGCGTGGTGCCTGCATGGTCTCAGTAACCATCAGACAGTCCCCATGAAAAGCGCCCTCAAGAAGCATGGTAGAGTCGAGAAGAGCATCATAATTGTGCATGTCCAGATCGTGAATAGGGATATTGCCTAGAGGCACTTCCAAACCAGCAGTGCGAACGGTTTCCTTAGGAGGGTCTTCCCGGACGGGCGATTCCTCAATGCCTCAGCACGTTTCTTCGGCGGACTAGGGGATATATTTCCTGCAAAGAAGCCTATTAATTCCCCATCGAAAGTGTCCCTTGAAAAGAAAAAAAGAAACAATCAACAATGAAAAAAGGGATAAGGAAAAGTAATTTACCCGCAGGAAAAAGATACGAGTGGGTTTCCTTACAACGCCTGGACATAAGATCTTGACATAGTATGGGCCGATACTCCCGTATGGAATGTAGCAAGGATAAAGCAGTACTCTCCTCGGGGTTCAGGTCCTCTGTAGTAAGGACCTGGGACTCATACAGGTTGGTGTTCCTCCACTCGGAAGGAACACCGGACAGACCAAGGTAATTAGACTTCGCGAAGAAGTATCGATTCTTCCACTTATGGGACCGGTCGGAAAAACCATCAAGGATTTTACAGTGTGTACGAGTGGATATCTTTAACTTAGCAGCATTGGGGCGCGAGATGGAGAACAGGAGACGGAACACTCTTTCGTATGGACGAATCCCCAACTAAAGGCACAGATACTCAAAACAGTAAAGACGGTCAATACTAGAAGGCGGAAGTTGCGAGAGAGCAACATCTAGGAATAAGGGGAAGGACCGGATGAAGGAGGAGACGGGAAACTTCAAACCTATCCCAACATACCCAGAGTAAATAGCAGTGTACCCAGAAGGAGGAGATGAGAATAGCATTTGGGGTTTTGCATTCTTTGCAGGTGGCTGCAGAAGCAAGAAGAACCCAATCACGTCGAGTTTGACGGCGAGTAAAGATAGAGGGGGGGTTTCGGAAGGATAAAGAAGGTTACCGTCAAAGCTCAACCCATCGACGAACTGGTTGAGGTCAGCCATAACCACGGAGCTCACGCGAAGAAGGAGGAGACGAGCAACAATGTAAAAAATCCTAAAGAGCAAAGTAAAAAATGAAGGCAACGTAAAATGTTATTTATAGGTTAACAATGTAGGCGAGAAAACGAAATCACCGAGGAAGTGGAATCGACAGACGAACAGAAGAACCGCACGAACTCCCCGTACGGCAGGGTGAATAGCGGACGGTTTCAACTTGGACCTAAAACCACTATTAATTACAACTTGTTTTTTTCTTTTCTCAAAGTCAAAATATAGCTGAAACAAGGTCGTAGGGATCATACCTGCAGGGAACGGGGGGCCGAAGAATGGAAAATGATATCAAACCAGAGCCGCAAGCAAAGTCAAAGTGCAGATAGAGAACAGTAGAGCGGGGGATACATGGAGGAAGGATAGACGTCACACAACTGAATTAGCAGATAAAAAAACTGCCAGGAGTGTCAATTTTCCAAGCAAAAAGCCAAGCATATCAAACCATACGAGCAATTAAAAGCCAAAAGTGAAGTTTAATATTTCCCTTACGGAGAATGAAGAACGGGAGGACATTACACCAGCGTCAAAGGAAAAATAAGTTTCAAAGCGGGAATGTAAAGTAGCAGTTCGTAAAGATAAAATAAAAGAAGCTATCTCGCCAACAGGAGAGTTTACAAGAAAAGCTGTAACCCAATAGCAGTTCGATTACAAAGAAAACACACACAAGAAAATAACAATCCCGTAAGGAAACCCTCCAAATACGCCTAGCGGGGAGTCCTGCGCGAAAGAAAATGACGAAGATCGGTGGGGGGGAATAACGCACGACCAGCACGCTGTGGGCGTCCTCGACGGCGGCGAGCAGGAGGAGCAGATGAGTGACCATCAGAGGGAGGATCACCAACAACAGCAACAGGGAACCCATCATGTGCACCATCAGCCGCAAGAAGGTCTCCAGGAGCAGTAGCTGGCGCACGACGGCCTCGAGTGGTTACAACAGCAGCAGGGAACCCATCACGAGCACCTTCAGCCGCAGGTAGGTCTCCAGGAGCAGTAGCAGGCACATGGCAGCCTTGAGCGGTTATAACTGTCGGAATAACAATACCTGTCCCGTTGGAAACTCGTAGAGAGCACGGATGCAGTGCTGAACTTCTGAAACCAGATGATTAATGCGAGGGTTTCCCGTAGCAAGTTCACGAGCATCATCTACGTGAAGGAGAAGACTCTCAGACCAAGCAGCTTGCTGATGTACCAACTCGCGACCCAGTTCATCCAGCAGAAGCTCAAGAGAAGGCATGATGAATACGCAGGAAAAATACGAAAAGAAGAAAAGAAGCTCTTATATAAGGAAGGAGGGGGGAGTACTGATGGTACCCCTAGTTCATCAGAGCAGGCCCATCCCAAAAGCCCACAGCAACAGGCCCACAACAACTCAACAAAGGAAACCAGACGAGACCCGGACGGGTCGCTATCAATCCAAGTGAGTCGGGCCTACCCGTAGGCTGGAACAAGTATAATCCAATAAAGGCCCAGCCCATTGGGAAAATGTATAAATACCCCTAGGGGTCGACTGGGACAGAGAGAGTGTTGTATAAACTTGTCACTATAGTCTAGATACAATGTTATCAGGTTTAAAAATTTCACATATAGGAACTGTTAGATTAAAATCAGATAGTGGAGAGATTCCATTGAGGAATACTCTTTATGTTCCTGACATGAAAATGAATTTATTATCCATAAGATCAATAACCAAGGATTTAAAATATAGTTTCATTTTAAATGAATCTGGATTCATTATCCAAGATAATGAAAGTGGTGAGGATCTAATTAAGGGTAAAAGTCATGAAGACTTATATTACTTAAACTCATCAAATATGTATGAAACTAAAAAGTTGGCAGCAATTTCTAAGTTAACAACAAATTCAGTAAAATTATGGCATAGAAGGTGTGGACACCCTTCAAACCAAGTACTTTTAAAATATCATGAAATTAATTACAAAAATTTAAAACAAAATTGTATACATTGCCCTCTAAATAAAATGAAGAAGAAACAATTTAGTTGTAGGGAAGAATATAGTAATATACCTTTAGAAATACTTCATATGGATGTATGGGGTCCGGCTCTAACTCCATTAATCAATGAAGATAAATACTATCTCTTAATTATTGATGAATTCTTCAGATTTTGTTGGTTCTTTCCTCTTAAAATAAAAGATTAAATGTTTGAAACTTTCAAAAGATTTCAAACAATGATAGAAAAATCATTAGAGCACGCTATTAAAATAATACAAACAGATGGAGGTGGAGAATTTTGTAATCAGAAATTTAAAGATTTTTGTGATAAATTAGGAATTTTCCATAGACTTTCTTCACCTTATATTCCTGAACAGAATAGTCAGGTGCTTCTTCTCATAGTCTGAAGTACGTAAACAATATTGGGTAGAGGCATGTTCAACTGCCATCTATTCAATAAATAGACTTCCTTCAAAACCATTAGGTTTTGAATCACCTTTTTCTTTTCTATATAACAAAGACTCGGATCTGGGTTATTTAAGAGTATTTGGATTACTATGTTTTCCGTTAATTCCTAAGAATTTCAGAAACAAATTTGAACCAACATCAAATTATTGTTGTTTTCTTGGATACTCACCAATGTATAAAGCATATAAATGTTTAAAACTTAAGGATTCTACAATCATCATATCTAGACATATTCAATTCTATGAAAATGTTTACCCATTCAAAGATTAAAAAAGAAACACATCAAAGAAAGAAATTACGACAAATGTATCTTTACATTTACCTATACCAATAAATAGAGATACATTCATAGAAACAAATACTCAAGCTTCTACTAGTCAATATACAAATTATAGTAATGAGCAAAACACCAGACCTGATGAGAACACGCAGACTGAATAGAGTATCAGTTCTGAAAATAATATCTCTGAACAACAAGTTATTTCAAGTAATTTACCAAACACTTCTACAATATCTGAATAAAATAACACAGAAGAGGTATCTTCTGGAAACACAGAAGAAGTAGCCCTTGAAAACACAGATTCTGTTGAAACAAGTCGGTTGGTTCCCATCTCAACTGTAAGAGAATTTTAAAATCACATAGAAGAGTTAAAAAGAACTTAAAGGCCGATAACATTTCCAAAGAAATACAACATTTATGAAGTAAATTTACCCAAAGCATTGATTGCAGAGGTAATTGAAAACAATACCTTGACTCCTAAAAATTTCAAAGAGGTCATAAAAATACCTCACTGGAAACTGGTTATGGATGAAGAATACATGACTTTAATAGAAAATAATACTTGGAATCTAGTCCCACCAGATAAGAAAATAAATTTAATAAAAACCAAGTGGTTATTCAAAATTAAAAAGAAAGCTGATGGAAGTTTAGAGAGATATAAAGCTAGATTAGTGGCACAAGGCTTTAAACAAACTAAAGATGTAGATTATAGATTAATCTATAGTCCAGTTGTAAGATCATCAACAGTGAGAATATTAATAGTGTTTGCTATAAATAGAAATTATAAGTTAAGGCAAATAGATGTTAAAAATGCTTTTTTACAAGGAGAGTTAGTTGAAACTGTATACATAGCACAACCACCTGGTTTTGTTAGAATAGAATCTCCAAATCATATATGCAAGTTAAATAAAGCCATCTATGGGCTTAAGCAAGCTTCTAAATCCTGGTACAATAGACTAAGAGATTTTCTAGTATTAAATGGGTTTTATAATAGTCTCTTAGATTCATCGTTATTTACTTATTAAAGATAATATCTTAATCTGGATGGTTGTGTATGCTGACGATTTAATAATAACAGGAAATAATATTAATGAAATTGAGTTATTCATAAAACATTTATGTGAGAAGTTTAAATGTAGAGATCTAGGAATTCTATTTTTTTTTTGGAATAGAAATAAATTACAACAATGATGACAACCTATATATGAATCAATTTAGGTATGCCCTCTACATACTATCAAAATATAACACGATGAACTGTAAACCTTGCAATTCATCAGTAATACCAAATTCAAAACTCAAGAGAAATGATGGTGAACTAGTCAAAGATATTACAAACTATAGAGCCTTAGTTGGATCTTTGCAATATTTAACTCAAACAAGACCAGATCTGGTTTATGCAATAAATCAAGTTGCTCAGTTTATTCATGAGCCTAGAACAGGACACTTAGCAGTAACTAAGAGAATTATGAGATATATTAAAGGAACACTTAATAATGGGCTACATTTCACTAAAACATCTAAAAAGAATAAGATTTTTTGGCACTGCATGTGATGTTGATTTTGTAGGAGACTCAGTCTTCAGAAAATCAACAACAGGTTTATGTGTCTTTATTGAAGGAAATTTGGTAACATGGATATCTAAGAAACAGGATACTGTATCCAGATCCAGTGCAGAAGCAGAATATAAAGCATTAACAACTCTAGCTGCAGAAATTAGATGGACAACTGCAGAGATTTATGCTTTCCTATACATCATGCACCACAATTATTTTGTGATAACAAATCGGCAATTTTTATGACTAAAACCCAGTAATTAAACAAAAATCAAAACACATAGAAATAGACATTCATTTTATTAGGAAATTAATATCCAAAAGTCACTTAAAAGTTGATCATGTATGTTCCGAAAATCAATTAGCATATGTTTTTACTAAGGCAGTGTCACAAAATACTTATATTAATCTTTGCAGGTTACTAAAATTGAAATTTCATTTATGAAGGTAAGTATGGTTGATTGTATATGTTTTATAACCTAACTTGGTGTATTTTGTGTAAATTTTTTTCCAAATGATTAAAAACTAGATGAATCACAAGTCAAGATCTGAAATTGCAATAAGTTCTACGTTTTGTCGAAGAATACAAAATAGTTAGTCATCATAAATTTTGTGGAAGGAAGAAGAAGAGCAAAATAGGTAGCAGCAGAATGTTTTTCTTCTTCTTTTCAATTACGATAAGGAATGAATGTGAATAATGATGAGAATAAAAGGTGGACAGATAAGTAGGACAAAGGTATTCCCAGGATTAAAAGAAAAGATGCAAAAAAATTAAGAGGCACGCTGGGTTTTTAATCCATGTTTTGCAGTTCTACACTAAAATATTCAACAAAACTACAATCACATAAAGTTACTACTACTCCAATAATTATTGATTTAAGAGGGGGTATTAGAAGTTATATCAACAATAGTTAGTTTACTGTAGTTAATGTGTAATGGTTTAATTAGTTAATGATTAGGTTAGTTAAACTCTTGATACTATAAAACTGGATTTCACATTTGTGGATTGGTTTAATCTTTTGGATTGAATGATAATAATAGTGTTAAGCTTTTCTGAGACTTTATACCTCTTTTTAATTGTCCAACTGTCCGTCTACAAGCTTATAAAAAAAACATGTCATTCCGTCTTCATTTAAAACCCACATTCTTCCTTCCACCGCCCCTTTGATCACACCTTCCTTTTGATTCATCGTCAGGGGGAAGATTCATTATTCGGAGCCAACACCGTCCAGGAACACGGGCCAAGCAGGCAGAGGAATTGCGAAAGAGTGACGCCGGTAAAATAGAAGAGGAAAGTCGGAGCCAACATCTTCGCGTCAAGATAGGAGGTGCAAACGACGAAAAATTCATTAAGGGGAGAAGCGGAAACACTACGACCAAACATGCAGAGGAAGGCGCGAGAGAGTCACGGCGAGAAGGGACACCCTCAAGAGCGATGATGGCGTCGACGAAAGCTTGGCCGACCGTCAGAAGTCAGAGGTTGAAAGAGGAACGGAAGGTCTGAAGAAAAAGAGAGGCTTTAGAAGATATGAAGTGAGGGAGAATGAAGCACGTATTTATAGAAGAAAAAGAGGGGGAAAATCCTCTTTTCGAGGAAGAGGAAAAGGCACATCAAAAAGAAAGGGGGAAGTTAAAATAACGTGCCCAAGTACGCAGGGACGCAAGCATGCCCTGGCCCCATGGGAAAAACCAGGGACTGAGGCACATACAAAGGAATTTAAAAAAGGGGAGTGTTGATAATACCCTTGGTCCACTGTATGTGGCGGCCCAAGGCTAACAACAGTAACTCAGTCTGTAACCCAGGCCTAACAAGAATTTGATCTGGGTCAAACTTGAGCCTGACCCAAATACCACTCTGGTCGTTTCCGGGGACCCGATCCGACTATAGCTTGGGCTTAGGCCCAGATAAGTATCTTGCAAGTCCAACCCCATTAACAGGATAATATTATTATTAATACTGCTCACCTAGGGATCAACAATTAGGTTAACTTTAATGAGTCTACACTAGCTACTAGAGAGAGAGAGAGAGTGAGATCTAGATCGACGATAACGACCGTCACTCCGGCCTTGCATCGTCAAATATATAGCCCTAAATAATAACAATACTTGATCCCTTATAAATCCTACCCCTAACATGAACATGATAGGAACAATATGGGTATTCAAGATAAAAAAGGAAACCAGATGGTTCTATTGAAAGATTAAAAGTCAGACTGGTTGTTCAAGGGTTTAAACAACACAATGATATACATTACAATTTTAATCTATATATAGTTTTGTAGTTAAATCTTCAACATTAAGGATAGTATTATCTTTAGTTGTCTAATAAATTCAGACTAAGATAACTTGATGTTAAAAATGTATTTTTGCAAGGTGATCTACTAGAGATAGTCTACATCAAACAACCATCAGGTTTTGAGGATTAATCTTCAAAACTTGAATGTATCTGTAAGCTAAACAAGGCCATCTATGGTTTAAAACAAGCTCCTAAGGCATGGTACTCGAAGTTAAGTAATTTTTTAATCTTCAATGAATTTAAAAACAATTATGCAGACTCATCACTATTTGTTTACAATCAAAATAAAATTCTAATTTGGGTACTTGTCTATGTGGATAACTTAGTGATTACAGGAGATAACAGTGATGAAGTTGAAATTTTTATTTAACATTTTTGAAATGAATTCAAATGTAGGAATCCAGGCCTTCTTATTTTCTTGTTAGGCATCTAAGTCATTCACAAATTTAATGGATCCTTAGAACTCAACCGGTCGAGATCGATATATACCTTAGATATTCTAAGTAAAAATAATATGCTAAATCGTAAACCTTGTAAGACTCCGGTAATACCAAGATCTAAGTTAAGCAAGGATGAAGGATCACTTATAGAAAATGTGACAGAATTTAGAGGTTTAGTGAGTTCATTACAATATTTGACATAGACAAGGCGATATCTCACTTACTCTATAAATCGAAAAGCACAATTTGTACAAGAATAAAAAAACTACACATTTAGTTACGGCCAAAAGAATCTTAAGATATCTTAAAGGCACGATCAATTACGGATTAAAATTTATAAATAATCCAAGTAAACATAGGATCTGTAGTTATTGTGATGTTTGATTTTGCTGGTGATCCAGACACCAGGAAGTCAACTTTAGAACTATGTATATTCATGAACGGAAATCTAGTTACATAGCCTGGTTTTCAAAGAAACAGAATAGTGTTTCAAAATCCAGTGTAGAAGCAGAATATGGAGCTCTTGCTTCATTAGCTGATGAGGTTCAATGGATCTCATACATCTGTAGAGATTTATACTATCCAATTCATGAAATTCCAATTCTCTATTGTGACAACACTTCAACCATTTTTATGGAAATCTTGTAATTAGAAATAAATCTAAAGACATTGAAACAAATTTACACTTTGTTAGGGAATTAATCTCTAAATTAAACATTAAAATTATCCATATATGTTCGTCTGATCAAATTTCTGATATTTTTACTAAATCGGTTTCAAATGAGATTTTTTACAGAATATGCAGAAGGTTAAACATGATCTTCAAAGCAAGATAAAGGTAAGTTATACATTATAAGTATTATAACTCTAATTTTTTTCTTTTTTTTTGCAAATGAAGATTAAGATCACAATTAAAACCTTCACCAAGCGGATGGTGTTGTTAGCTTATATCAAAATATCTTGCCGCTGCATGTTTCCTTTGATGCTATTGATATTGCTAGTTGTGTGGTTCGTAGGTTGGTCAAATAAAGATGTTGTTGATGATTGTTTTGCACGCCGATGGACACTACTCAAACAAAGTCTGAATTGATTAGCTAATAATATGAATTGAAGAATATTAGTGGATAGTTAAGCAAAGGAATGAAGTTTATTGAAAAGGTGCAAAAGAATTGAAAGCATGCTGGTTTTTTCATCCACTTCTTTTTTTGCCATACTACACTACATTGCAAAGAGTAAAACTTTACTCTTATAGTTAGACATATTGATAAGGACTAAATTGAAAATATACCAATGATAATTAATTGTATAAATCAGTGTAAGGATTACTTTATATTTCAAGGAGAAAAGTTTTCCTCTCTTCTTCTTGAAATAATTGTCTTCAATTATTTTGACCTAATTTCTTCTTCTTCTTTTTCTTGATGCTCTTCGGTCGACTGTCTCATCTTCTCCTCTGTCGACATTTATAATCTTCTGTAATTCTTTACATACATCACTCTTTCAAACAATACAAATGCAAATCAATAGGTTATCAATAGTATTACAATGTTAGTTAAATAATCTAGATATAAATACACTTGTAAACTCTTTCATTCAATTCAATACAAGGTATTAGTTTGACACTAATTACAGGATTGAGATATTATACTGAGAGTTAAAACGTTTGATGTTGAAATTAGTTTTTGGTGAAATGATCCTTGAGTCTCCGACATGCTTGTTGCATGGAGTTTGGGCGAGCGAATGAGCTGAATCTAATGAACTCTTCACCGGCAGGGCCAAATCCGAGACCAGGAATAGTGATGACGTTTGTCTTTTCAAGTATCTCGGCAAACACATCCCAAGATTTCCTGCCGGGGAAGTGCACCCAGACAAAGGGTGAATTAGTGCCACCGTAAGTTTGAAATCCAATGGACGTCAATGTGTGAATCAGAAGCTTGGTATTTGTCTGGTAGACGTTGATCACTTTCCTAATTTCCTGCATGTATTGTACAATAATATGACAATTAGATTTAACAATGACGTCGATCATCATTGATTAATTACAGGTTGAAATTGAAAATAAATGAATGACCCTTAACATAAATTACCTTCATGCCTTGTGGCGTGAGGCAAGCTAATCCTCCTACTTGAGCAATACTAGAGGGTCCGTTGAAACTGGTGCACACGACCCGATCGTAGTCATTGATGACGGGAGAGCCGTTAGAGTAGAGGAGCTCTGTCGGAACGACCGTCCATCCCAGCCGTACTCCGGTGAAGCCGGCAAACTTGGAGAATGATGAGATTTCAATGGCAACCTGCAACAATGAAAGATATTATAATGAAAAGTTAATATTTATTATAGTCATTGTTACTAGTTATTACTACTGTGCATGCATGCCTGTTTGGATCCGGGGATCTCGTAGATGGATTTTGGACTGTCGTCCGTTATGAACTCGGAATACGCGGTGTCGTAGACGATTATGGAGCCGTTGGATGTGGCGAAATCGACGAGTTTCTCCAACTGAAATCTTGAAGCGGCGTGACCAGTTGGGTTGTTGGGAGAGCAGAAGAAGATGACATCTGTCCGTGGCATGTTAGATAAACGAGGGAAGAAATCGTTGTCGGAGGTACATTCCATGTAAGTGATGTTTTGGTATTGTCCGGTGCTGGCCATGTAGTCGCCGGTCTGCCCAATTGTGACCCCCGAGTCTACGTACGCCTTTGAATACAGGAAGATGATGATTTAATAAATTACGTAAACGAACGGAAGATTACTACTTAATCTGAATGAATTAAAAATTAAAGAAGGAATTGAATATATATATATGGAGACGTGTACCGGAAAGCATGGATCTTGGACGGCCATGGTGACGACGGATCCAAAGAGGAGCTGCAAACGAGAGATGTCGCATTGTGCATCATCAGAAACGAACACTTGGGTTCCATCGATACTCGTATTCTTGTACATGACATCAGCAATGGCTTCTCTCAGATCCTGAATCGGCAATTCGATTAATAAATAAATCTCAAATCTTATGAAAACTGCTGAAACTAACCTTGTTCCCTTGTTCATCTCCATAGCCCTTGTAGCCTTCATATGTGGCGAGGCGATGGCAGTGCTGCGCGTAAATGAAATTATATAGTAGATAGCAATGAAGCAAAGTTAAAGAAGATGATATGTACGTACGTACCTCGGCCATGGACGATGTTATGCATTTGGGTATGGGTTCCGTTGTGTTTCCAACTCCAAGTTCGATGAGATTGGCATTAGGGTTCTTCAGCAAGTGCTCTTTCTTTTTCATCTCTATCTGAGGGAATAGATAGGTGGTTTGGAGTTTCTCCAGATTTGGGTTCCGAGGAACCTTTGTCCTCCACACTGCAGATGCATGCATATTGAACTTGGCTAATTAAAATTAATTCCCTCCATACTGCACATCTTATAATGAATGAATGAATGAATTAGTTGAGTTCATGACTGCTTAAACTCATCTTCAAACATCTGAAGTATGAACACATCATCTACACCGCCGTTGAATTCCAAACCTAACTAGGAATGTTCAAAACGAGTCATTTTCTTTTACTTTTTCTTCATTTACCACATCAATGTCTTGCTTTTTTTTCAAACTTTCAAAGTAAACGTACCCAAATCAAATCAAATCAAATCAAAATTTGGGAGATCTAAATCTAAATTTAAATAATATGGATTTTTTTTATTTATCTACTTAATAATCTATGATTTTCTAATTAAAAAATTACTGGAAAACGTTTGTTATAGTGACTACTGATCGAGATGACTGACTAATGAGAGTTCGAATGAAGTTTGACATCTAGAAAAATCGATTGTAAGATCAAATCACCACCGTCCATTGAGTCATGATAAGTGTGTTTCATACAAAGTTTTCTTTGTCTTTGTAAAACGACACTTACTGTCCAAAAATATGGAACTAACTAACTAACATCCAACACTTATTTGACAACTTTCAACACCGATTCTTTTCAACAAGCTTGCCTTATTCTTATCGGAATATATATATATATATATATACACAAGAAACATCATCTGTCTTGCTTTTTGAAACCGTCTAATATTGGGAAACCGTTTTTTACCAAATTAAGAGTGGTTTTTCATATTTAAAAAGATATTTATTTGGATAAAAACTTTAAATATATATGGATAAGAATTTAATAAATATTTTGGATAAGAAGATAAGAATATATATGTATTATGTAATTGTTGGTGTGAGGGTTCGCCGGATCTAACTCACCGTCCAACCTAGTACAAGTCTCTCTCTCAGAATTATCAACCCCTCCCCCAGTTGGACCAGGGGAGGTATTTATAGCCTTCACTTGCTGTCGTTGGGCCTCGTGGGCTCGTGCCGTCAGGCCCGTCCGTCCGTCTGGGCCGACCGGGCCGGTTCGGTCCATGGACCGCGGTCCGCGGTCCATGGTACCAACAGTACTCTCCCCCTTCCTTGGCAGGCCTGGGGGCCTGGGGCCGTCCACCCCTCTTTCGTCCCCCACCCACTTTCATTAAAGTTCCTCGGTTCCCGGGCCCATCCTTCTTTTCTTCTCTATAAATAAGCTGCCTGAGTCCCCTATTTTTTGCATCCCCTCTCCTTTCCGCTATGAGTGCTCGAGACATCCTTGAGGAGTATTGTCGCGAAGTGCAGCTTCAGCATGTCACCTGGGCCCTGTGTCTGCTGTCGCCTACTGGTGTTTCCAATAGTGTTGCCGTGGCCGAGACTCAGCGCCTCAATGCCGTGTTGATCGACGTCCACCTTCGCCTCTCCCAGATTCGCCGCTCCGACATTATCGCGGAACTTCCTCCCGTCACCTACCCTGATACCTCGGGCTCTGCTGGCACCTCGCGTGCTTTCCACGCGCACGGTACGATCGTCGCCCCCGCTGCTGTCGCCGACCCCTCTCCTCCTCCAAGGCGTCGTCGGCCGCGTGGCCCTAGTCGTTCCCGCGGGTCCTCGTCCCTCCCGGCCAATGACCTGCGTCACTTCCTGTCGGGGTCCTCGAAGCCGGCCCCTTAAGCCCGTCTAGGGGACGTCCGCGACCGCGACCACGTTCATCCGGGCTGTGGGTCTGCCTTTACGGGACGACGTCTAGGGCGCGCCTCGTTCTTCTTGTCTCCTATTTCTTTTTTGTATCCGGATTAGCTATTGTTGTGCGTTGTGTACTTTTTCCCGCTGTGCCACCGGCCGTTTGTAACACTTGCTTTAATTTAATGAAAAATGCCTTCGTTTTTTTTTTCTTTCGTTTTGCCTGCCTTCGCACGTCCGAGCAGCTTCGCACTTCTCGGCGTCTTCTGTCGACGTTGCCCGCATCCTTCTCGAGCTCTGCCCTCGTCCGTCGCGCCGGGTCCCCTTTCGCCGACTCGGGCGTCGGCTCGTTACGTCGTCTCGCTGGTGGG
>LFYR01001739.1:697058-724291 GCA_001185155.1 Zostera marina | reverse complement strand
GACTCGGACCTCAGAGATAATGATGGTAACTAACTAATTATAATCGATGTGTATATTATATAATTGA
Source organism: Zostera marina (assembly GCA_001185155.1). Taxonomy (NCBI): domain Eukaryota; kingdom Viridiplantae; phylum Streptophyta; class Magnoliopsida; order Alismatales; family Zosteraceae; genus Zostera; species Zostera marina. The sequence continues at coordinate 724,224 of LFYR01001739.1, read as the reverse complement.
TTGATTTATGTGTATTTATTGACTCATTATTTTTTATTTCAGAATTGAGTCTACCAAACAGAAGAGGTAGAAACTTAGATCATCCGGAAGATCACCCCAAACAAGGTGAAAGATATAAAATAGAATGGGAGCCAACACACATGCAATCAACTGGACATCTGCGTAAGAAATTTAATGCTATGATCAATAGAGTCGCAAAAATGCATACAATTTTTCCATTGAATGTGAACTGGCCGAAACAAACATCTCAGAGCTTTCGACAAGCATTCGAGTACATTGAGGTATATTTTTATTTATTTTCTGATTTAGATTATTTTTAGTCGAATAATTTTTCAATTTTTATTATATAGGTTGATTTTGATTTAGACGGTTACCCAAATGCTCATCAATACATCAAATTCAAACTCAACAATACTTGGAGGCGTTATCGAAACTACATAAAGGAAAAATACTTTGACCCATTTGTTGATGATGAATCAACTGAAAGGATGTATGCTAGTCTTCCTCCATACATTGATCGATTCACTTTCGAAAAGTGTGTGGAAGAATTATGGACTACAGAAGAATTTAAGGTATTGTTTTTTATACATCCATACTTCAATAATTTACTATTTTATATTGTAAGTTGTTTAACATTATATATGAATTCGCAGAGAAAATCAAAAATAAACAAAACAAACCGGAGTAAGAAAATACTAAACCATAAAACAGGGTCAATTCCTTTCAGTGCAATAAGAGAAAATCTGCAAAGCGAAGACATTGAGGCATCACGAATCAATGTATTGATTCGTTCTTCTGGTACTGACAACGAAGTCGTTGTAAGTCTTAGTTTATTTTATAATGTTCATAAATAGTAGTTTATTGATCTACTCATAGCTTATTACTTATTTTATAGAGAAACTTGTCTGAATATTACAAAAGTGATGAAATTCAAGAATTACGTCCAACAACGGATGAAGATGTATTTTTTAAATTATTTTACTATTTCAAATTATTCAAATGTTTTATTTTCTTATATATTATTTTTCGCACGTAGGTGATTCAACAAAAATGCATTTCTAAGTTTATTCAAAGCAAAAAAGGGAGGCACATTGGACTTGGTGGAGGATCATTTGCTGAGTCAAGCACTGCTTCTACCAGATTTTCAATTGAAATGAATGCAAGATCTATCGAGAAAGAAAAAGAAAAAGAAAAAGGAAAAGAAAAAGAAAAAATGAACGATCAAATGGAAAAGCTAATGGAGGTATGTGTATGAAAGTCAATAAAATTTTAAAGTAATACATAAATATAAATGAATCTTAAATATTTTACAGGATAATCAAATTTTAAAAAGGAAATATGATGAAATGTTTGATATGTTTGAAGACCTGAAGAAAACAGTTTTATCTCAATCAAATAGAACTCCACAACCTTCAGATCGTGGATCGTTGCAAGATAGAAGTATTAATGCAGGTCAGAGCGATCAAAGATATCAAACTCCTCCATCGAAATAGGTCTTTCATGTTATTTTTGTCGAATGTTAGTTTTCTTGAATGTTAGTTTTGTTGAATGTTAATTTTGTTGAATGTTACTTTTCTTGAATGTTGAATGTTGTTTATGTATTGAATATTTGTTGAATATTTGTTGAATATTGAATGAATTTACAGGAATTAATATTAATTGAATGAATTTACAGGAATTAATATTAATTGCATGAATTTACAAGAATTTGCAATGATTTTACAGGAATTCTGGAATTCCAGTGGCACTGGAATTTTGGAATTTTTTTTTGCAAAAAAAAAATTTGTAACGGAATTTCCGTTACAAATTTTTTCCCCTCAATTTTAACAAAATTCCGTTACAAATTTTTTCCTCATTTTTAACGAAATTTCCGTTACAAATTTTTTTTCCTTATTTGTAACGGAATTTCCGTTACAAATACTAAAGGATTATTGTAACGGATTTTGGTATTTTTAATGAAAATTTTGTCTCGGACCAAAGTTAACGGAATTTCCGTTAAAAATAGTATTTGTAACGGAAATTCCGTTAACTTTGCTCGTCCTAACTGCCTACTTTTTTTTATAGTGTTAGGCAGATTTGGTAGGAGCTCAATGCGGCAGAGGAGATTGCAAGGATCTGTTGGGCACGGCAGGGAACGACGAGCTTGGAGAGCAGATCGGATCAAGAATCGATGGGGCGGCTATGGACGTACTCGACAGGGTTGTCGGGAATAGATTGGGTGTTTAGGAAATGGAATTTTGTTTAATTAATTTGATAAAAACTATTACAGCAAAAGTTCTATTTAAACTATTACAACATTTGTAATAATAAAACACCACAGGGTTCAATTTATAATTTCTCCCTTAAATTTAGGTCTTCCGCTGGATCCCAACTTCGTAATCCCTAATCCAGTTGGGAGGGCGACTATCGCGTGATGATTTCCGGAGCGAACTGGGTTCATGTTCGTTCAACGAACTTGGTTCTTCGCTCGTCCTTCCCCAATTCCTCAATTAGGTCAGTCTATCTTGCTTCAGTTTTGATCTTCTCAATGTCGTCTTGTAGCGCGTCTATCTCCACCAGCATCGTATCATAAAGATATGTTATTGCAGACATAATTTGATCGTAATATTGTCATGAGAAATATAAGCTTTACAAATTATTAGCAAGTGCACAGTTTCAGATAATTGGAAAAAGATCGATAGCGATAGAACACTAGGAAAACATGGTTTTTTTAGAGACCAAAGTTGACGTCCAAGTAAGGATGTGATGATACAAGACCTTTGATAAGGTCCATCACACAAAAATAATAAGAAAATCAACGACTTGATTTTAGTCGTCGACTCCAAATAAAAAAAGAATATTAAATGAGTAGAAATCATCGACTTCCAAGTATGATCGTAGACCCTAGAGTCGACGATCCACCATAGAGTCGACGACCTCTAATGACCATTCCTTTTTTATTACAAGAATACCCTCTACGGAATCCAATAAATAAGATTGGATCTCTCAAGGAGGTTCACATTCTAATAAAGTCAGAACTCCGGAATAGAACTTGTGCTCCCCATTCTTGAAGTCGTCGACTCCTGGAATAATCATCGGGTTTTAAATTTATTCGAGCTTGACTCGTTAAATGAAAGAGTCAAAAATAATGCTTAGGCTCGGCTCGTTTAGCTTGTTATTTTTTGTATAATTTATTTAGGGCATCGAATTTCAATGCGCCAATGTGTGCCAAACAATCCTGACCATTAGATCGACATTTCGTCGTACATGAGTTAGTGTCTTTTGTTGTACATTTTTTTTCGTAGTACATGTGTCAGTGTCTTGTACAGTACATTATTGTAGTTGTTGAATTAAAAATTAAAGGACAGCATGCGCACGACGCATTTTGGCGCACCGACGTACGGCGTATCTGAAAATTATCGAATTTATTTATATTAATGAAAAAATATGTGGACATTTAGAAATAGTAATATGAAAACATTTAGATTAGTTAAAATGTAGATATCTAGAGATTTTTTTGCTTAGAACCATATCATCAAAAATATCGTTGTATTCGTAATTTAATTTTCAATAACTCTTTTTTAATTTGATCACTGCAGTGTGTGATATCATCGTTTTTTTGATTATTTTGTTGGTACAAAATGACGTGACAGAGTAAATAACTTAAACTCATATGTTCAGGTTTTAAAAATACTAAATATCCTAAAAATAGGTTGCAAGTGAAGAGAAGATTGTGATTGCTAAATCTCTACTGGAGATCATCATTTCAAGAGTTGAGCATTTCGGGTATTAATGGTCAAGTTTTTGCCCAAAGCTTGTTGGTCGAGTTCGGGTAGAATAAAACCCGACACTAACCCGTCCCATACCCACCCATGCCCAATATTGTATATCCCGTTATCGATGGCCTTGTAAAAATATTTACCATAGTAAAAAGATAATATTATTATCCATCATAATTTGATATTTTCCAAAATATATATAATTAATTTATGATAAAATTAAAAGAAAGATCGAAAGTTACAAACTTTCCCAATCACAATTTTTATTATCCAATAGATTTCACATAAATTTCTACCTTCTACCATGATGCCATAAGTTTCAGCCATCATTATTAGATCCATGTGACTTAAAACATCTACCTTTGGAATTAAATTCTGTATTTTTTCCTTTTCTTTTAATTTTATAAAATTTTCCTCTATTTTTTCTATCCATGTATAACAAATCAGTATTTTTCTCAGTCGTTAACCCATTTCTTAAATCCTAACTAATGAGTTGCGGAACCATAGAATTATAAAGTGGGACTGGTTATTATACTCAGAAAAGCTTAACACTGATTATCATTGAATTCAAAAGATTAGTTATGACAAAATACCAAATATCCTTTTATAGGATTGAGAGTTTACCTAACTAACATATTACATGTTTACCACACTACCCTTGATGATTTAACTTATAATACCCCCTCTTAAATCAGTAATTGTTGGAGTAGTAGTAACTAAATATTCAAGTGTAGAACTGCAGAACATGGATTAAAAACCCAGCATGCTTCTTAATTCTTTTGCATCTTTTCTTTTAATTCTGGGAAAACATTTGTCCAGGGCATACCTAGATTTACAGTTCATCATATTATATTTTGATAGTATGTCCAGGGCATACCTAGATTGATTCATATATATGCTACCAACATTGTTGTATTTTATTTCTATTCCAAGAAAAAAATTTAGAATTCCTAGATATGTACATTTAAACTCCTTGCATAAGTGTTTTATGAACAACTCAGTTTCATTAAAGTTATTTCCTGTTATTATTAGATCATCAACATATACAACTGATAAGGGTGGAACCCAATCAGTGCTCGGACGACGCTTCGAACAAGCGTAGGGCCGCGAACTTCACGGGAAATCGCTCGGACACTCTAGTCACTCAGGCTCTCTCTGGCAGGGGTTCTCTCTCACTCCAAATAACCTAACCTTTAATGAGTGGTAGTGACTGCTTAACTGCCCAGATCTGGCCCGGGTCGACTCCCTTGAGGTCGACTTTTGGCCCTCGACCTCCTTAGAGGTCGACTTAGCTAAAGTCGCCCGGTGGGGTCGACTTCCCCATAAAGTCGACTGGGGTCTCCCATTGCCTATGCAGGTACTTCCACCCATTATGGATTATCTCAAACTGGTGTCGTGGTCAAGTCCGGTATACAGTATCACCAGTACTCCCCCCCTTCGACACATATTAGGGCTCTTGGGGACTGTTTCTTGGTTGGTGTTATCTAATTGTTAGGTCCTGCCTGCACCACCAGTACGCCCCCCCTCTCTTGCTTGCGCTGGTAGGAGTTCTTGTCGTGGTGTCACCAGGGTTCCCCCCCTTGCAGCAACGGGAGGCCCGCTCTTGTGCTTGCGAAGTTGGACGCACGACTTATATTTTATGGGGTGCTTTCCCTTTCTCCCCCTGTCAGTTCCTTTTTTCGAGTAACTGAAGTGCCCGGTTGCTTTCCGTGCGAACTTGTTCTTGACCCTACAGTTTTTGTCCACATAAGCGTTTCAACCGAGCCTGCTCATATCTCTTTTCCCTTATTTTATACTTCCTTAGGACAAGGGTATTTCTTACACCTCCCTGGCTTAGTGTCTACCTATACAGAGGTATTTCTTCTTACACTCCCTGGCTTGGTGACTGTCCAGAGGTATTTCTTCTTACATCCCTGGCTTGGTGACTGTCCAGAGGTATTTCTTCTTACACCCCTCTGTCTTGGTGTCTGTCTATAGGTATTTCTTCTTACACCCCCTGTCTTGGTGACTGTCCAGAGGTATTTCTTACACCCCCTGGCTAGGTGACTTTCCAGAGATATTTCTGACGCCCCTGCCTAGGTGATTGTCCAGAGGTATTTCTTACACCCCCTGGCTGGGTGACTGTCCAGAGGTATTTCTTACACCCTCTGGCTAGGTGACTCTCCAGAGGTATTTCTTACACCCCTCTGGCTAGGTGACTCTCCAAAGGTATTTCTTACACCCCTCTGGCTAGGTGACTCTCCAAAGGTATTTCTTACATCCCCCCTAGCTAGGTGACTGTCCAGAGGTATTTCTTATACACCCCTGGCTGGGTGACTGCTCCGCTCGATTTATTGGCCTCGACTTATTTAACTCGACTTGTTCTGGTCGACTTTTGGTTCGACCTTCTATGGTCATCTTCCTGTTCCCCTATAAATACGTGTCTTGCTCCTCTACTTTTCTCAAACATGGATCTTCTAGTGAGTCTCTTTGCTGACTTTGTTCAGGGAGAGATTGAGGAGCTTAACAGAATTTTGGGTTTGCTTGATTCTCGTACATCTGCCTTGGATCTGCCTGCTCTTCGCCAAGCTATCTTGGAGCGTCAAGGCGTTGTTGTGGCTGCTCTTGAAACCTTGTTTGCGGAGTGGTCTGTTGGGGATCTTTCCCTTGAGGAGCCTGTTGTGGCTGTGAGACGTGGTCGTCGTAGGAGGCGCTCCCGTCGTGTTAGATCTCCTATGACTGATGTTCCTAGGCGGTTTCGCCGTCGTATCAATTTTTGAATAAGGACTTGTATAGACGTATTTTTTGTTGACTTGATAGTGAGAAAATATCGAGTTCTGCTTTCTTCTTTTTTACGTTGACGTGGTCAAAATGTCGAGCCATATTATCGAGCTTTCGTGCTCGATATCTGCTGAAATATCGTATTGTGACTTTCAGATTCTAAGTCGGATGTTGAGTCATTTTCTTTGAATGTCGAGCCATTCTTAAATGTCGAGCTTTTGGATGACTTACTTTTTCTGCAACCTCGCACTGAGACTTTCAACCTCTGGGTCTTGGTGTCGAGCCACATTTTCAAATGTCGTGCCTTCGACCATCGACGCTTTTGGAATCTCGCGCTGTATTTTTCCACATCTGGGTTCAGATGTCGAGCTGAATTGTTAAATGTCGAGCCTTCGACCGTCGAACGTTTTTGGAATCTCGTGCTGTAATTTTCCACTTCTGGGTTCAGATGTCGAGTCGCATTCTTAAATGTCGAGCCTTCGACCATCGAATGTTTTTAGAATCTCGTGCTGTATTTTTCCACTTCTGGGTCTAAATGTCGAGCCTTCGTCCATCGAACGTTTTTGGAATATCGTGTTGTAATTTTTCACTTCTAGGTCCAGATGTCTAGTCGCAATCTAAAATGTCAAGCCTTCGATCATCGGACTCTTTTGGAATCTGTGATGTCGAGCAGGTGAACGCATGTCGGGCGCTGGGTTCTGATGTCGAGCCAGGAGTTGGGATGAGGTGTCCTGGGCCTGGACTGGGCCTGACTTCGAGCCCTTTGGGCCCCTCTCGACTTTCCTTCTATAAATAGCCGGGGAGGGTGGAGATTCATTTCCTTGATACTCTCCTTCCTCATGCTAGAGTTCCTTGCCTCTCTGCTCGTGTTTTTCGCGCTGCTCGAGTTCCCATTGTAAGGGTTCGACTTACAATAGGGAAAGGGGTCGACTTACACTAGGGAAAGGGGTCGACTTCCCTAATCTAACTTCTTGGAGTCAAGTTTTCTGAAGTTGCTCTGCCCCATCGTCGGTTCGACTTCTTGGGGTTGGCTTTTTGGGGTCGACTTCTTGGTCGTTCCACCTTCGGATGGGGTTCGATTTCTCTGGGGTCATCTTCTGTGGTCGACATCTTAGAACTCTTCCCTTCTGGGTGGTCGACTTCTTCTGAAGTAACTCATGGGTAGGGTCGATTTCTGAGGCTCGACTTATTGAGGTCGGCCTGTGGGTGGACCCTTTTCCCGGTCGACTATTTTGACTCGACTTTTCTTTATTTTATTAAAAATGCCGAGCTGACTCTCCAATTTTTGCAGATGTCCTCTGGAAAAGATAAGGCTCCTCCTACTGAGAAATCTTATATTGAGAGAGCAAAAGAGAACGTGGAAGATGCTACTCACCATTTAATCCCTATGGCTGAAGGTGGTTCTATCACCATTGACGACTATGGGTCTAACCTTCACTCCGAGGGTTTGTCTGAGAATCTGCCTACTGCCGAAGCTATGCCTTCTAAAGCGTCTTTGATGAAGTCGATGCCCCCTCCCCTCCCCTTTGACACATACTAGGGCTCTTGGGAACTGTTTCCTGGTTGGTGTTATCTCATTATTAGGTCTTGCACCACCAGTTTCTCTTACTTTATTTTTTTCTCTTTTAATTGGGTGGGGTTTATTTACGAACCTTTCTTGTAAGTCCTGCTGCTTCTTCCTCTAACAGAGAGAGTGATGATGATTCTAAGGCTTCTTCCTCTGAATTGATCAGTGATCGGGATCCTCTCCCTTCTCATTCTGGACGAGATGAGCGTTCCGACGAGAGTTGCTCTGCTGAGAGTTCTGAAGGGGATTTTAGCGTAGGTGGTTCTGGGCCTCTCCTTACTCCTACGGAGGTATTTATCGACCGCAGTCCTATACCACCGCTGTCCCCGGTTAGGCTGCTCCCTGAAGTTACTCAGGACGATATTGTCGAAGATCCTCCGCTTTTCGTTCCGAAAAATCCAAAGAAATCTAGGACTCCCTACCCCTTTCCTACTCCTATCAATGAAGATAAGGGGGGTCCTTCTCCCTCTTTCTACCATGAACTGGATGGAAGTAGAAAGAAATGGGATGTTTTTATCATTTGTCCCTATGGTTACCATCGTGTTCCTTTTCAACTGAGGGAACAACCATACGGGGTGGAATGTGGTTCTATTAAATCCATCTCCTCTGACATCACTGCCTATCCTGAGGTTGTGAATCCTGTTTCCACCAACAGGTTGTCGAAGGACGCTGCTGTCAAGCTTCTGTTGAGGTTATTATTGAGAAAGATGGTGTACTGGTTACAACCTGATGAGCTCACGGGTGATGTGGCACCGTATTATATGGTTGCCCTCTCGAAATATTACTTTACTAACTTCCCTATCCTCCCAATTCCATTTTATTAGTGAAATTCTGATATTTGCTGGCGTGTGCATATCCCAATCGGGTCTTGCTTTCTTCTTCTACGCCCATGGTTTTCTGAATGTTCTTCGGGACTTGCATATCAAACCCACTGCTAGTCTGTTTTTTCATTACTTTTCTTTTTCTGCTGCCTCTTATTCTGAGACAATGATCTCTTGTTCGAGTCGACCATCTTCTACTGGTCATAGGCCTCTTCTTCGAGACCCTCCTACGAAGAGGAATAAGAACGAGTTTGTTTTTGTCGATGCTCGCTTGTGCCTGGGTACTATTCTGACCCCTGTTTTGACCAAGCATCGAAACCCTATCCTTAAGCCAATTCTTAGTACTGAGGAGCTAGGTCATGTTCAACTGTTGAGAGATATGTATCCTCGCCCTATCCATGTTTGTAAGGCTATCGAGGATACATTTACTCGTCCAGGTTGAATATATTTGCTTCCTATATGTTTTTACTCTCTGTTTTTCTGACAATTGCTTTATGTGCAGAATATCTGAAATCCTTTGGTGGCTCAACCGAACTGCTCAGTCAACAGAAGCTGGGCTCTAAGCTCTATCCTGCCTCCGCCAAGTTTTCTGATGCGAGGAGATTGCGGAAGATGGCTGCTTCCAAGGCTTCTAACACCGAGACTGAGGCTGGGAAGATTCTGCGAGATCCAGAAGTTGTAACCTAGGTCCCGGTTCAGAGGGCCGAAGAATGTAGGAAGAGGGCTCCTCTCCCAACTGGTTCTCTCCCTGTGAAGAAGGCGCGCACTTTCGAGTCGGGTTCATCTTCCCGGCCCCTTGTGAAGGAGGTTCTGAAGCCTTCTTATCAATCTACACAAGACAACCAGCTGCCGGGTTACGTGGGTTACCATCCGGTGAATTATGGGAGTAAAGCTCCTATTGTTCTTTAAACTGCTGCAATGTCAAGCTTCTTTGAAGAGGATTTCCATGTACAACATGGATAAGCTGGTTGAAGAGTTTGCTCAGAATCTCGCAAACGTAAGCTTTATTACTTCTACTTTCCTCCTTTAATTTTTCTAACCCTTTTCTTTTATAGCTTGATCATCTGTTTAAATGGGGGATTGACTCCTCTTGAAAAGCTCCAGGATCATTATCATATTCTCGATGAGCTTACCCATCTGAGGGGGAGTCTGAAAGTTGTTGAAACCAAGGTCAAGGACTATGCTGGGACCAATGCCTGGCTTCATACTCAGAATAAAGCACTTGCACGGGATGTTGCTGCTAAGGATTTTGAGATAAAGGAGCTAGAAAAGAAGAACAGGATGATGCAGAGTGAGCATGCTGCTGCTTAGGCTGAGAAGATCAGTGCTGACACGGAAGTAACGATTCAGAAGACCGTTACTGAATCTCTTGAGATATCTCTGCAAGTTGCTGATCAGACTATCCTTCACACTACAAAAAAAGGACCTTGTATGGCGGTCTTTAGATGGCGGATTTCCGCCATCAATAATTCAGTTGTTTTGATGGCGGATGTCCGCCATCTATTCTTTGAATCCGCCAAGGAAAGGTTTTGGCTCGACGGCGGTTCAAATTTATTTTCGATATATCCCGCCCAAAATTTTCGATTTCCCCCCAATATTCAACCCGATTATATTGACTTAACATGGCGAATGTCCGCTGATGGGGGTGAAACCCGACCAGTACTCCAAGACGCGCAAGCAAGCGGCAAGCGGGGAACTCCGCGGGAAACCGGACCGGAACTCAAGTGTGCAGAGCTCTGCTTCGCTAGGAATCCTTCTTCTCCAAATGACTTGCCTTTAATGAGTGGGGGGTGTCCTCTATTTATAGGGGTTCTTATGGGGGCAATATGGTCATTTGGGCAGTAACCGCCTAACTGTCCAACTGATCAGATTGGGTCTAGGGGTCGACTTTCCAGAGATCGACTTTCTGGGGGTCGACTTTTCCTGGTGATCGACTTTACTCAAAAGTCGATCCCAGGGAAGTCGATCCTCAGGAAAGTCGATCTTCCTAGGATTCGACCTGAGACCTCCCCAACCCTAGAATAGATACCTCAACTCATCTTAGGCTATCCAGACTTCTAGTTGCTGGTAGGTTGTAACCGTGTTCGGGATACTGTATCATCATCCGCCATGTTAAGTTTTCGGGGAATCGAGCGGAAGAAGCCCGCCCAAATTTCGATTGGGCGGACTTTCACTTAAGTCCGGGCAGAACTTAAGTGTACTTACATGGTGGAAATCCCATGTAAGTTTTGGGGTTTATTAAAAATCCCAAATCCAGACAGACATTCCCGTTTGTCTTCTAACCCTCACTGCCACCGCTGCTCTTCAACCGTCGCCGCTGTTGTGTGTCTCCCCGCCGCTGCTTGCCGCGTCCGTGATTCCCGCCGACCATTCCTCGCTGCTCGCCTCCAGTAGCCGCCTCCTTCTCGTTCGCTGGTCACCCTCACCGGTACGTTTTAATGCTGTTCATGTAATCTTCAAAAAAATCGTTTGTTTAAAAATGTTATCAATAAAATCCTATCTCTATTTTTATAATCTATCATCATTTATTAATTACCGATTGTGAAGTGTTGAAATAAATGTTTATCATCTATTAATTCATCTACTGGTTCTATCGTTTCTTGTTCATGTTTGTAATTTTATAGTGTTTCTATATAAATGACTCTATGAATGATAATATGAATGATTCTATGAATGTCTACTGTGATTTAGATATATGAATGGTTTTTGTGTCTATTGTCGATATATGACCATATATATCACCATATCACTTTTATGTCTACTGTCGATATATGAATGGTTTTTGTAATAATTCTAAATGATTTTATTAGGTCTACTGTCTACTATCTATTCTATATGATTTTATTTAATTTTATGTCTACTGCATGTCTAAATGTGTTATATGTTTGTGTCTAAATGTGTCAAAATAATTAATGTATTTGTATATGATCAATTATTTTTGATCAAGTGTCTATATGTGTATTATCGAATTTATGATCAATGTTTTGATATGATATAGCCGTATTATCGAATTTGTCGAATGATCTAATTATCGTATTATCGAATTTAATAATTAAGTACTGTTTCGAAATAAATAATTTTAAAAATGTTCTAATTAATTATTTAATTTATTATTCATAAATAATTAAAATAATGTTATAAATATTTATTGTGTTGTTGTAGGTTTTTGGAAATCGAAAAATTGTGAATTCTTGGATTAAAGTAAACTCTATTGATCGGTAAAAATTAAAAATATTTTTAATTTGCATGAAATAAATTATTATCAATTATTTGCATGAAATTAATTTGTTTTAATTAAAATGAAATATTATTTCATTTGTATGAAATAAATTTATATAATTTGTATAAATAAATTTATATAATTTGTATGAAATAAATTTGCATGAAATAAATTTCCTGAAATTAAATTAATAATTTAATTTTGAAAATATGTAATTAATTGTAATACAATTTGATTAATTTGCATAAAATTATAAATTTGTTAATTAGTAATTATTAAATAGAATGATTTTAAATTGTATTAATAATGATTAATTTGTATTAAATTATTAATTTGTTAAATAATAATTATTAAATTGAATGATTTAATTGATTTTAAATTGAATTAATAATGATTAATTTGCACTATTATTTAATGATTTTAATTAATTAATTAATTTAAATTATTTGTTTAATAATTATTAATTAAATAAATTTTTTTTTAGATTTTAAAAAATGTCACGTAGAGTGAAGCAATTACCTCGTAAGAGGTCTCTACCACTCAATCCCCAAGATGCTTTTCGGTTTTATCTCCCGGTTCATCCTGCACTAGTACCAATACGTCCAGCACCGGCACCTGTTCGTCGAACACCGGCCCCTCCCGCACCGCCGACACCTGTTCGTCCAGCACCGGCCCCTCCAGTTCCGCAACCAGCCACTCCGAAGAAAGTCGTTTATGAAACGGATTCGGAATAGTTAATTAGACATTTAATTAGCTTGATTTTCCAAAAAATTTTGAACTATAATTAATATTGTAACAGTCAATTAAGTTTTATCTAATTAATTACAATTCGATAAAAATCTAATTTTTAAGGATAATGTCGAACCTCATGAAAGTACCCGATAAAGCTTGGATAAATTCATATCGGTTTCGAAAGAATACGGTGAAGGGTTAACAGCTTTCACTAATTTCGCCATTTCGAATTCGACTCACCCAGAAAGGTTATTTACCTTGTCCATGCTCGTCCTGCACGAATAGTGAAGTGATTCCTATAAAGGAGATGAGGAAGCATGTTTTCATAAATGGTTGGTTGAAACATTACGATGTTTGGATGCATCACGGAGAGTTACCGAGTAGATATGGTGAGAAAAAAGTGAAACGTAAAGAGATAGTGCCAGAAACTGGTAACGATATGATTGGATTGGTTTGTGCAGTTTACGGAGAACATGTAGTCGATAATACAGTCGACGAAGAATTTTTCGAAACAGAACCTCTAGAATACGAGCCTGTCCATGAAGATCCAGTCGATGAAGATCAAGTCGACGAAGATCCAAAACATAAATATGATGATTCGTTTTTATGCCGTCTAAAAGAAGGTGAAGAACAGTTATATCCAGGTTGCACAGAGTTTTCCAAACTATCTTTTATCTTGGAATTGTATCAGTTGAAATGCGACAATCATTGGAGTTATAAAGGTTTTCAGAAATTATTATCCATTATGCGTCGTGCTATTCCAAATGGGGAGTCGACCATTCCGAAAACCATGTACCATGCGAAATCGGTGGTTCGTGACCTGGGCCTCAATTATACGAAAATCGATGCATGTCGCAACGATTGTATTTTATATCGAAATGAGTATGCAGATGCAGAAACTAGCCCGAATTGCGGAACGTGTAGGTGGGTCGTCGCAGGCGTTCAGAAAAACAAACATGTTCTAGCAAAATGTCTTCGTCACTTTCCGTTGATTCCATGTTTGAAGAGATTGTATCTGTGTTCCAAAATTTCTGAAGACATGATATGACACCATTCAAAACGTAAAGACGACGGATTTCTTCGGCATCCAGCTGATTCTTTACAATGGAAGAAATTTGACGAGGTTCATCCCAAATTTGCATCTGAACCTCGTAATGTTAGACTTGGTTTAGCAACTGATGGATTCAACCCGTTCAGTCAGCAATTTCTATCTCATAGTACATGGCCAGTGATAGTTATACTATACAACCTTTCACCTTGGATGTGTATGAAGCAACCGAATTTCATGTTGTCTCTACTAATTTCCGGTCTGTCAGCTCCAGGGAACGATATCGATGTCTATCTTCAACCGCTTATTGATGAACTGAAGATTTTATGGGCAGATGGTGTTACAGCTTTTGATGTGCGTACGCAGAAAACATTTAAGATGTTTGCATCACTTCTGTGGACGATACATGATTATCCAGGATATGGTGATATATCAGGGTGGAGCACTAAAGGAAAGTTAGCCTGTGCAGTATGTAAGAATGACACTGAAAGTATTCGCTTAGAGCATGAAAAAAAAAAGTTTTATGGGACATCGTCGATTTTTAGATATGAAACATTATTACAGGAGCGATAAGAAAAATTTCAATAATTAGATCGAAACTAGAGTCGCCCCGAAACGTATGACGGGTTTCGAAATATATAGTCAAATTTATCCATTTCGAGATTCAGTAACTTCTGACAAAACCTCGAATGTATCAAAAGATTGTAGACCGTCGACAAAAAGAACGAAGAAAATATCATTGTCCAAAGGATGGAAAAAAATGAGTATTTTTTTCGAATTACCGTATTGGAAGACGTTGCTTCTACGACATAATATTGATGTTATGCACATCGAAAAGAATGTATGTGATAACATTTTGAACACTATTTTGGAAATGGATGGTAAAACGAAAGATAATTTGAACGCGAGTTTCGATTTACAATCGATGGGAATCCGATAAAAACTTCATCCTATTCGACAGGAAGAAGAATGGGACATTCCGAGTGCGTATTTCAATTTAACGACGAAAGAAAATATATTATTCCTGTCAGTGTTAAAATCCCTTCGACTTCCCGATGGATATTGTTCTAACATTTCTAGAAACGTGAAAGTGAAAGAGAAAATTTATCGGATTGAAAAGTCACGATTGTCACGTTATAATGCAATAGTTACTTCCTATTGCATTACGAAAATCGACAAAACTTATAGTGACTTCGGTTCTCGTTGAACTTTGCGGATATTTCTACGATATTTATTCGAAGGTGATCGAAATCAAACTTATGGAACGATGGGAGAAAAGAATTATATATACATTATGCAATCTTGAGAAAATCTTTCCTCCCGGTTTTTTTACTGAAATGGTTCATCTGACGGTCCATCTAGTAACCGATGTGAAAATAGCTGGATCGGTACAATATCGATGGATTTATCCAATAGAGAGGTATATATATTCATACAATTATAAATAATTATAAATAAATTTATGATTGATATGTCTTGATCATACAATATATATTTTCATTTTAAGTATCTTCTGACTTTAAAAAATCATGTAACCGTACTTAGACACCCGGAAGGATCTATTGCGGAAAGTTATCTTGCTGAAGAATCAATGACGTTTTGTTCTCGGTTTCTACAAAATATCGAGACAAAATCAAATCGGCCAGATAGGTATATCGATGGGTTTTTAAATGCACCGACTGATATAACGTTGACTACTTTACAACAGAAACAATTGCATCAATGTATATTCTTTAACCTTGAAAGTGTCGAACCATATCGAAAGAAATACTTGAAGCAATTGAAAGTTATGTTTTCAAAACACACGCAGCTCCGTTTGGAAAATTTATACTTCAAACAATTTGCCGAATGGTTTAAGAAACACATGTCAGAAGCTCAACAATCCGACACAGATTTAAATTTTATTTTTCCACGGACCAAGTTGTTTTGCTTCAATTTATAGTGGTTACATTATAAATGGATTAAAATTTCAGACATCAGAATTGACAAATCGTAGATCGACGCAAAATAACGGTATTTTTCCTTCGGCTACAACATCAACGTACACTAAATCTCCAAATGATGCTTCGTTGGTAGAAGAAATTGAATATCATGGATTACTAGAAAATGTTTTCGAAATTTACTACGGTCACACGAATAAATATTGTCTGTTTGAATGTAAGTGGTGCGATCCTGGAAAAGCAGGTACAAAAGTCGATGATTTTGGTGTCATTTCAGTAAACACGACACGAGAAAAATTTGGAAAGGAACCTTTCATTTTGGCAAATCAGGCTCAACAATGTTTCTACATTCAAGATCTGGTAGAATCTGAATAGAGTTCCGACCTTAAAATACCAAATAGAGATATTTTCGATGTCGATAATGATGATTGTTGTAATTAAATTATGAAGTACTACGTTATAATATAATTTAATATTTTGAATGTAATATCATGTTGATTGTAAATATTTCTTTATTTCAGTAAAAAATGAGTCAACTACTTGCAATCGTCGAGCGATATGAACGACTCGAGCAACTAAACCGGATTCAACGTAGTTTTTACAAAAACATAGATTATTATTGTCGTGTTTTTGCTTGTTTCCGTTGCGGAGTCAACGGTCATCATTTTCACGACTGTCCAAAAATATAGTCGAGAAATCCTCAAACAATGGAAACCGGTCAGATTTTAGTGTTAGGATGCGAAGCTAGAGTGTTGAATACAACTCTTCTCACGACGACTTCGAAGATTTGTTGTGTGTAATAATAAAGAATGTAAATTACAATAAGAAAAATGTTTGGTTGTTGTGTCAGACTAAGACCCCATATATAGGTGTCTGGATATGTATTTAAATTAACTAATTTTATTTTAAAATTTTAATATTTCAGATTATGTTTACTTTTTTTGTTCTGATCGGTGTGATAATACCTTTCATGGCATTGACGATGGTTACATCTCGTTGCTCTTTTGAAGAGTCAAGCTCAAGTGGTCAGTTTATTTTTCATATTTTAAATATTATCATGATTTTTATTAAATATTAAATCTTAAATATGTAAATTAATTAGATGCGAGGTCATCCAAATCGAATGTGCCTCCAAAGAAGAAGGGTCGTGGTCGCAGAAAAGACCACCCCCATAACCATCCTGAAAAAGGTACAAAATGGAAGGTTATGTTCGACAACACTAACCAAGCGACCGATGAAATGACATGGAAATTAACTACACGAATGGCTCTTTTAGCAAAAGACCATACTCTCTTTTCGTACGACATTGAGTGGCATCATCAACCGCAACAAAATTTTCAGGACGCGTTGAAAATATTAACTGTAAATATATGTTTTTTTTATAATATTTATTAATTTTTCAAAACTTATAAGTTTTGAATATGTAGGCTGAATATGATTTGAGTGAAAGCAAAGCGGCACAAACTTATATCAATGGTAGGTTGAACAAACTCTGGAGGAGCTACCACTCCGCCATCTAAAAACCGCCATACAAGGTTCTTTTTTTGTAGTGTTAGCTTCGGGTCGTGTAAACAATCTGAAGGCTAACCAGACCTCTGCTGCTGATCTTCTGATCAAGAATTCGAAGTTGACAGAGGAGTTATCTGTACTCCAGATAGATTATGGTGAAAACGATGAGATTCTCCGAGAAATGCTTTAGGGAAATATTGATGACTTCAATAATCTAGTTCTGTTTGGTTCTCATCAATATCCTGGGTTTGATGTTGGGGAGGTTATGAAGTGGGTCCAGACTCATCGGGAGGAGGCCGAGAGAATTAGATCGAGATACGTTGAACCTATTTCTGAAGTTCAACCTATTGCTACCGTACCCTTTCTGTTACCTGCCTCTGAAGTCCCTTCTACTGTTGAAGTTCCTGATGAAGCAGAACTGGCGTCGTTGGACAAGTTTTTAGATTCTGTTGATGGTGATTCTGCTTAGACAGATGCTGCTGCTGTTCCTGCAAAGGATGCTCCTCCCGCACCTTGAACATTTTTGTTTAAAACTTTTCCAAACATTAATTCTGATTTTTGTAATATAATTTCTATTATTTAGAAAGTATTTTCACAACTAACGTTTACTATTAAGTTTCGTACATTTTTAAAAGTACACTTGTAAATTGTCTGCATGCCAGGTGTTGGGAATATAAATCCCGTCCTCCCTTTTTAATCTGTAGGTCCCGGGATAAAGTCTTTGATGAAGTACGAAATCTGCTACCAGGAGGCTCGCGTGGTTGCGAGAAGGACCGGAGGCTTTGGAGTCCACGACGCGCGCTCTACGTCAAATACCTGCAGAAGAGGAGGGAAATCGACGACTCAAATGTGGGAGTCGGCGACTCGGGCTCCTTAGTTTGCTCTGGTGTGGAGTGTGTCAAGTAGAAATGACTTGAGAATGGAGGACCCCTTTTATAGGGTCTTTGGGACTCCAGGTCGGGAGTCTACCAGAACTCACTACCCTAGTCCGGAATCGGTGACTCACCTCTGGAATCGGCGACTTGGTAGCCCCAATCGTCGATTCCCAGTGTTGACTTGAGTACTTGACGTAGACACTTGCCCACAACCGTGGATCTCTCCGGGGGTCCGGCATAAAGCGATGGAACCCTAGTCCTTGTTGAAGGGTGTCGCTGGGAGTGACTGGCGTAATCAGGCATGGCTCACCAGTACTCCCCCCTGAAGAGAGCACAAGAAACATGCGTGTACCGCCAGTTCCCCCCCCCCAAGAAAGGTTTTGTGTGATCCGCATCAAGGCCAAAGCGACAAGATGGGATCGAATGATTGTGACCACAACGACACAATGACTTCGTATCCATGCACTATCAGATGGATTGATTCACTATCAGAATCTAGTTTCAGGCCAACGGAACTATATGTTTATAGTCCAACTCTTATCAGGAGCGAATTTTGCTGTGTCATTATCAAAGCCAAAGCGACAAGATGAGAGAGAATTATTAAGGCCAAAGCGACAAAAATGACTGACTCACTATCAGAGCCTGATTCTGGCCGAAGTGACAGAATCTGTTGATTCACTATCAGAATCTAGTTCACTATCAAAACTGATGTTTATAGTCTACCCTGATCAAGAGCGACTTTATGTCCGCAACGACGGTTACCCCATCAAGGCCAAAGTGACAAGATGGGTCGAGATCATTAAGGCCAAAGCGACAAAATGATCTCCAAGTCTATCAAGGCCAAAGCGACAAGATAGAAGAATTATTGAGAACAAAGCGACAAAATGGAACTGGATCTATTAAGGCCAAAGCGACAAAATAGATCTGATTCTGACCGAAGCGACAACATCTGTTGATTCACTATTAGAATCTGATTCCGGCCAAGGCTACAGATTCACTATTAGAATCTGATTTTGGCCAAGGTTGTGGAATCGAACCTGCAAAAGAGAAAACATTCTGCAAAACAACTAGATTAGTCCAAAAAACATATCTTTATTGACTTATTGAACTTACCGTTCGATTTTACCTTCCGTAATGCTCCTCCTTTGCCCAAATTAATCCTTGGTAAATCTGGCCCAAACGACAGATTTTACCGTGCTCAAATTTTTTGACGACTTCTGGCCGAAGCGACAGAAGTGTCGGGAGAGCTTGCGATACTCCCTCTCGAAATATGACGACTTCTGCCCGGAGCGACATAAGTGTCGGGAGAGCTTGCGATACTCCCCCTCGAAATGTGACGACTTTTGGCCGATGCGACATAAGTGTCGGGAGAGTTTGTGATACTCCCCTTCGAAATGTGACGACTTCTGGCTGAAGTGACAGAAGTGTTGGGAGAGCTTGTGATACTCCCCCTCGAAAATCGTGCCATTGTGACACATAGCCTTTGGAATGAGTAGTTTTCGAAATATTTGATTTTGATTGTCACTGGCTATCTTTTTTTTTCTTTGCTAATCTTTTATATAAATTACCCTTTAAATTGTAACTAAGGCCCGAAACTAGATTCACAAGTCGTAATTTAGCCTCTCTGGACGTAAATTAGACTCTGCTAACCCTATCGCTAGCCACTCTGGGCGCAGACTTGGTCGTACGAATCGTAACTCAGCCTACGGTTAAATTTGCGGATAATTTATACCTCCAGATTAACGTAGAGTTATAAAAGATGGAGCAAACGACGAATCCAAAAAATATTCGAAACTCGAGGGTTACCTTTGTAATTTCTAATTACAACTTAAGTTTGAACCCTGATGCCGGAGAAAGGTTGTGATACTCCCCGCTGAAATGTGACGACTTCTGCCCGAAGCGACAGAAATGTCGGAGAGAGCTTGTGATACTCCCTCCTGAAATGTGACGACTTCTGGCTGAAGCGGCAGAAGTGCCAAAGAGAGTTTGTGATACTCTCTCTTGAAATGTGACGACTTCTGGCCGAAGCGACAGAAGTGTCGAAGAGAGCTTGTGATACTCCCTCTTGAAATTTTTTGATATTTTTATAATCTTTTTGGAACTCAATTTAATCAATTATTTTGCTTTTTTAATTAATTGTTTACTTAATTTATTTATTGAATTGTAACTAAGACCCGAAACTAGAATCACAAGTCGTAATTTAGCCACTCTAGACGTAAATTAGACTCTTCTAACCCTATTGCTAGCCACTTAGGGCGTAAATATGGTTGTACGAATCGTAGCTCAGTCTACGGCTAAACTCACAAAATAAATTAAACTTCATAACTAATCAAGACTCACAAAGCTAAATGACGTAATAAGTTGGAGATACAAAAAATATCGGAAATTTAGGTAGGACTTAGAATTTTTTGAAACAAGTGACGTAAGCACTTAGAACTTTTTTAGATCCTAAGACTCTAGATTTTATACCCTAATGTGTAGTTTAACTCTGGCTGAAGCGACAGAGTAACATTTGAACCTCATCAAGGCCATAGCGACAAGAGGGGGTTGAATCGTTTAAGGTCATAGCGACAAAACGATTTTTAATCTATTAAGGCCATAGCGACAGAATAGATTTTCGTATGTGTTGTGGGTATTTAGAACCTCTTGAGCTTATGTTCATCTGTACTTATCAACTACCTAAGACTCTACACTTATACCCTAATGTGTAGTTGAACTCTGGCCGAAGCGACAGAGTAACTTTTGGACTCACATCAAGGCCAAAGTGACAAAATGGGGTAGGATCGTTAAGGCCATAGCGATAAAACGATTTTAATCTATTAAGGCCATAGCGACAAAATAGATTTCTAAAGTAGGGTACTAGTTAGAGTCGTAGGTAGGTGATTTCGAAAGAGTGTCAACTTTACTGACTTTTAGAAATGAGAATTATAAAGACAAAATCTAACTATTCTATTTTATAATTTGTACTAGCATATACACTAAGAGACTACAATTTAGGACTACAATTCTAGATTTGAACCCTGGTGTTTTAGCCAAGCTCCGGCCATAGCAACAGAGCGGCTCTCGATCCTCATCAAGGTCATAGAGACAAGATGAGATAGGATCATTAAGGCCAAAGCGATAAAATAATCCTTGGTCTATTAAGGCCATAGCGACAAAATAAATTTAAAACGAGGGTATCATTGATTGTAGTCGTAAATTTAGAATCTCGGGGCTAGATTTGTAAACGGGAGTCTGATTTAGATTCCTAAGTCGCACATTGGACTCATAAATCGTAAACTAGATTTGTAATCACAATTTAGCCACTCTGGACGTAAATCAGATCTTGTAACTGATGGGGGTGAAACCCGACCAGTACTCCAAGACGCGCAAGCAAGCGCCAAGCAGGGAACTCCACGGGAAACCGGACTGGAACTCAAGTGCGCAGAGCTCTGCTTCGCTAGGATTCCTTTCACTCCAAATGACCTGCCTTTAATGAGTAGGGGATGCCTCCTATTTATCGGGGTTCTTATAGGGCTAATCTGGTCATTTGGGCAATAACCGCCTAACTGATCAGATCGAGGCTCAAGATCGACTTTCCAGAGATCGAATTTCTGGGGATCGACTTTCCTGGTGATCGACTTTATTCAGAAGTCGATCCCAGGGAAGTCGATCCTCAGGAAAGTCGATCTTCCCAGGATTCGATTTGGGACCTCCCCAACCTTAGAATAGGTACCTCAACTTATCTTAGGCTATCCGGACTTCTAGTTGTTGGTAAATTGTGACCGGGTTCGGGATACTGTATCACCAGTACTCCCCCCTCCTCTACGTATTAGATATCTTGGGATACGTCTTTTAGTACTATGGTCTGTGTGTTGGACCTTGTACTATCAGTATTCCCCCCCTCTTTGCGTGCTGGGGTGTGGGTTTTTGGAGATATCCCAGGATGCGAGATCCTCTCTCACCAGTTCTCCCTCCCTCTACGCCTGCGAGGTTATACCTATATATGCTTCCACGGAGGTTGTCACACGCTTTTGCTAACTATTGTCCGGTTTGTCCTAGCCGAAGCATACTCCTTGCGCACCTGCCTAGCCTGATTTCCGAACGGAACCCTGCTTGCCCACCTTGACGCCTTGCCTGAGCTATCTCCGAGCAATGTTCGAGTCCCCTTCCCTGTGGCTGGGGTTGAGAGTTGTCTCTTCTACCTATTTTTTATAAGTGAAGTTCTCTCTTTTGAGCTCTCTTGCCTCCCTCAATCTGTTGTTTCTATGGTTGAGGTTGAGCGTACTTCCTCTTCTACCTATGTTCCTCCATAGGTGAGGTTTATTTTTGTATACTTGTCCCCTCCTTTTGCTCGCTGCTTTCGTGGCTGAGGTTGAGCGTGGTCCCTCATCTACCTATGTTCTTCCATAGGTGAGGATCTGCCTTTAATGAGTGGGGATGCATCGACTGCTCTCGATCCTCATCAAGGCCATAGAGACAAGATGGGATAGGATCATTAAGGCCAAAGCGATAAAATAATCCTTGGTCTATTAAGGCCATAGCGACAAAATAAATTTAAAACGGGAGTCTGATTCGTAAACGGGAGTCTGATTGTAGTCGTAAATTTAAAATGAGGGTATCATTGATTGTAGTCGTAAATTTAGAATCTCGGGGCTAGATTCGTAAACGGGAGTCTGATTTAGATTCTTAAGTCGCACTTTGGACTCATAAATCGTAAACTAGACTTGTAATCACAATTTAGCCACTCTGGACATAAATTGGATTTTGTAACTGATGGGGGTGAAACCCGACCAGTACTCCAAGACGCACAAACAAGCGCCAAGCGGGGAACTCCGTGGGAAACCGGACCGGAACTCAAGTGCGCAGGGCTCTGCTTCGCTAGGATTCCTTTCGCTCCAAATGACCTGCCTTTAATGAGTGGGGGATGCCTCCTATTTATAGGGGTTCTTATAGGGCTAATCTGGTCATTTGGGCAGTAACCGCCTAACTGCCTAACTGATCAGATCGAGGCTCAAGATCGACTTTCCAGAGATCGACTTTCCTGGTGATCGACTTTATTCAGAAGTCGATCCCAGGGAAGTTGATCCTCAGGAAAGTCGATCTTCCTAGGATTCGACTTGGGACCTCGTCAACCCTAGAATAGGTACCTTAACTCATCTTAGGCTATCCGGACCTCTAGTTGCTGGTAGGTTGTGACCGGGTTCGGGATACTGTATCACCAGTAACCATCACTTAGACTCGTGGGTCGTAAGCTAAGTTTGAGTAACGGGTATCATTCAACCAAAGCGATGGATGATATATGAGGTCGAAGTGACGGACGCCATCCAGCCGAAGCGATGGATGATTGATTCGTCTGAAGCGATGAGTGATTATTCTAAATATGATATGCATACATATTGTATAGTCTCTCCACGGATTAAAGAGAGATTTATTTAGAATAATATCGCTATTGAGAATATATGAGAATAATAATAGCGACAAACAAAAGAATCAACGTGTTTTGGTCGTTGGTTGCCACTGACAGAAGCATAGCCTATCTGGTTACTCTAGCCAATCCTATCTTCCTTCTAACAGATGATAGTTCCTCACTACTAGCGTGATGCACTTGATTGTGAATGTGAACTGTGACTTTGGTCGCCATCACTGTTATAGGATTGAGAGCGTAAGCTATGGCTTTGGTGGCCATAACTATTACTGGGCCGATAGTGTGAGCTATGGCTTTCGTGGCCATAACTGTTACCGGACTGAGAGTATGAGTTATGACTTTGGTGGTCATAACTGCTGCTCGAAAACTCCTCTCTGTATCGAGGAAGACTAGTTGAGGTTTCGGACCGGGAATTAGTATCCTCGTATGTATCTTCTTCAACATAGCGAGGTTTATTCCGGCTGGGCAGCTCGAATCCGTCCAGCTTGTCATTGTCCTCCTCTTCTATCTCGATGAACAATTGAGCTCGTTGGAAAAGGTCGGGCAAGGTCTCCACTTTATGGAGCATCAGATTCTGGGCCAAAGAGGAGAAGGGTACCAACCCTCTAATGTATCCTGCTATGGCCAGACTTGGGATTAGGTCGTTCACTTCTGTCATCATCGAAGTGAACTTAATCGTGTAATCCCTCAGAGACAGCCTGTTCTGTCGTAGTGCCAGTAGTGCGTTAGCACTGTGTTTTATTCTGATCATCCCCACATGTTGGGCGATGAACTTTGAAGAGAGGTCCGCGAATTTGGAGACCGAGCCAGCTGGCAGACCAGAAAACCATTGATAAGCGCTGCCTTTGAGAGTGTCGGGGAATGCCCGACACAACAGTCCGTTATCGGTGGTCTGTGGTTCGAAGACACTAAGGTAGAGGTTGATGTGATCTTTTGGATCACTCGAACCGTCATACGCTTTTATCCTGGGTACCCTCTAGGTTGGTGGAAAGGATCCTTTCAAAAGGTCCACTTCGATCGGGCTGCTGGCCACTGGGTTGTCGGCCAGCTTCCGACGGAGATCTTCCACGAACCGTGTCGTAAGAGTCTTGTTAGTGCGACTCTTACTAGGTTCAGCCCTTGCTTTAGGAGGGACTGGAGATTTCCTCTTGTGGTCCCTTGATTTCTGGAGGTTGTTAACTCTTATTTCTATGGAATCCATAAAGTTAATCAACCTCTCTTCTAGCGCAGGAGTTAGGTTCGTTCCCCCATTTGGTGGGAGTGATGAGGGCACCTCATGTCCCGACAGTGGTGCATTGGAGGTTGGTACAGTACGGGAACCAACACTCCTACCAGAAGCTTCTACTTCAGTAGCAATAGCGGGAGGTTTCTTTTTATGATCCTTAGTAAAAGGAGTCATAAATGGGAAGGTTGCTTTTATTGGGTCGAAGCAACAGACTACGAGTGGAGGTTCTTCCGAAGTGTCCGAAGCTATGGGTAGGTACTTGCCCCCCCCGGGTGTCACAAAACCGAAGAAAAAAAATTTGTATAATGATGGGGGTGAAACCCGACCAGTACTCCAAGACGCGCAAGCAAGCCCCAAGCGGGGAACTCCACGGGAAATCGGACCGGAACTCAAGTGCGCATAGCTCTGCTTCGCTAGAATTCCTTTCGCTCCAAATGGCCTTCCTTTAATGAGTGGGGGATGCCCACTACTTATAGGGATTCTTATGGGGGTAATCTGGTTATTTGGGCAGTAACCGCCTAACTGCCTAACTGATCAGATCGGGGCCCAAGTTCGACTTTCCAGAGATCGACTTTCTGGGGATCGACTTTCCAGGTGATCGACTTTATTCAGAAGTCGATCCCAGGGAAGTCGATCCTCAGGAAAGTCGATCTTCCTAGGATTCGATTTGGGACCTCCCTAACCCTAGAATAGGTACCTCAACTCATCTTAGGCTATCCGGACTTCTAGTTGTTGGTAAGTTGTGACCGGGTTCGGAATACTATATCACCAGTACTCCCCCCTCCTCTGCGTATTAGATATCTTGGGATACGTTTTTTAGTATTTTGGTCTGTGTGTTGGACCTTGTACTATCAGTATTCCCCCCCCTTTGCGTGCTGGGTTGTGGGTTTTTGGAGATGTCCCAGGATGCGAGATCCTCTCTCACCAGTTCTCTCTCCCTCTACGCCTGCGAGGTTACACCTATGCTTCCACGGAGGTTGTCACACGCTTTTGCTAACTATTGTCCGGTTTGTCCTAGCTGAAGCATACTCCTTGCACACCTGCCTAGCCTGATTTCCGAACGGAACCTTGCTTGCCCACCTTGACGCTTTGCCTGAGATATCTCCGAACAATATTCGAGTCCCCTTCCCTGTGGCTGGGGTTGAGAGTTGTCTCTTCTACCTATTTTTTATAAGTGAAGTTCTCTCTTTTGAGCTCTCTTGCCTCCCTCAATCTGCTGTTTCTACGGTTGAGGTTGAGCGTACTTCCTCGTCTACCTATGTTCTTCCATAGGTGAGGTTTATTTTTGTATACTTGTCCCCTCTTTTTGCTCGCTGCTTTCGCGGCTGAGGTTGAGTGTGGTCCCTCGTCTACCTACGTTCTTCCGTAGGTGAGGACTATTTTTTGAATACTTGCCCCCTCCCTTTGCTCGCTGCTTCCGCGGCTGAGGTTGAGCGTGGTCCCTCGTCTACCTACGTTCTTCCGTAGGTGATGACTATTTTTTGAATACTTGCCCCCTCCTTTTGCTCGCTGCTTCCGCGGCTGAGGTTGAGCGTGGTCTCTCGTCTACCTTCGTTCTTCCGTAGGTAAGGACTATTTTTTGAATACTTGCCCCCTCCCTTTGCTCGCTGCTTCCGCGGCTGAGGTTGAGTGTGGTCCGTCGTCTACCTACGTTCTTCCGTAGATGAGGGCTATTTTTGAATACTTGCCCCCTCCTTTTGCTCGCTGCTTCTGCGACTGAGGTTGAGCGTGGTCCCTCTTCTACCTACGTTCATCCGTAGGTGAGGACTATTTTTGAGTACGTCCCTTGTCTACCTACGTTCTTCCGTAGGTGAGGTGTACTCTTGAACACTTACCCCTCTGTCTACGTTTTTTGTAGAAGGGGCTTGTGTTTTGCTGATGTATCCCCCGTCTACCTACGTTCTTCCGTAGGTGAGGTTCACTCTTGAGTGCGTCCCTCGTCTACCTACGTTCTTCCGTAGGTGAGGTTCACTCTTGAGTACGTCCCTCGTCTACCTACGTTCTTCCGTAGGTGAGGTTCACTCTTGAGTACGTCCCTCGTCTACCTACGTTCTTCCGTAGGTGAGGTTCACTCTTGAACACTTACCCCACTGTCTACCTTTTTCGTAGAAGGGGCGTGTGTTTAGCCGATGTGTCCCCCGTCTACCTACGTTCTTCTGTAGGTGAGGTTCACTTTTGAGTACGTCCCTCGTCTAACCTACGTTCTTCCGTAGGTGAGGTTGACTCTTGAACACTTACCCCTCTGTCTACGTTTTTTGTAGAAGGGGCGTGTGTTTAGCCGATGTGTCCCCCGTCTACCTACGT
>LFYR01001739.1:654524-679042 GCA_001185155.1 Zostera marina | reverse complement strand
GTACTCCAAGATGCGCAAGCAAGCGCCAAGCGGGGAACTCCGCGGGAAACCGGACCGGAACTCAAGTGTGCAGAGCTCTGCTTCGCTAGGAATCCTTTCGCTCCAAATGACCTGCCTTTAATGAGTGGGGGGTGCCCTCTATTTATAGGGGTTCTTATGGGGGCAATATGGTCATTTGGGCAGTAACCGCCTAACTGCCCAACTGATCAGATTGGGTCCAGGGGTCGACTTTCCAGAGATCGACTTTTTGGGGGTCGACTTTTCCTGGTGATCGACTTTACTCAAAAGTCGATCCCAGGGAAGTCGATCCTCAGGAAAGTCGATCTTCTTAGGATTCGACCTGGGACCTCCCCAACCCTAGAATAGATACCTCAACTCATCTTAGGCTATCCGGACTTCTAGTTGCTGGTAGGTCCGTGACTGGTAGGTTGCTAGTACTACTAGTCTCCAAAGTTTGAAATTAGCAAAAAAATTCGAAATTTTTTTGCAATTTTTCTACAGAAAATCGTGCCGCCGGAGGTGGTTTTCGGGATACCTCTCCCAGAAAAGATTCCTTGCACTGTTGGGAAATTCTGCTTTTTTGTACTCGTAGAGAAAACTTTTTTCACGTGATGTGTGGTCGCAGAATCCCGAAATCAGATCTGAGAATTCCGGAGGTGGACCGACAGAATCACTGGAAGTGAAAAAAGGCGAAAAGCCCCATACTCTTTTTTTTTACTGAAACGGCGAGGCGAATCCAGCCAAAGCGATGGATTTTCGTTTGGATAATTGTTAAATCTAACCACCTAAGGTTGGTTAGGAGTTAAAACTACCCACCTATAAATTTTATGACCATTTTACCCTTACTTTTTTTTAAAATTTTCTTTCACATGCCATTGTCAGTAACGGGGAAAAGAACAAACCCATCGATCGTCCTCCATTTCCGCCGCAATTCGTGTGGTACCGCACTTCCCAAAACCTGGTACGACTGTAGGAGCTATCTATATCTATTTGATATTTATCAATGAATTGAATCATCGATCGATCGATTGTTAATTTACCAGGCCTAAATCGATGCGTTTTCTGTTGGTTCAGGGATTATGTTTAACGACATCACCACACTTCTACTTCATCCGAAGGCTTTTAAGGGTGCTATTGACATCCTCGTCGATCGTTACAGACACAGAGACATCTCCGTCGTCGCCGGAATCGAAGCAAGAGGGTTCATATTCGGTCCTCCGATCGCCCTGGCCATCGGCGCAAAATTTGTACCGTTGCGTAAACCCAAGAAACTCCCCGGAGAAGTTATCTCTGAAGAGTACGAGCTTGAGTACGGCCACGATTGCCTTCAGATGCATGTTGGAGCCATCGATGTAGGCGAACGTGTGCTGGTTATTGACGATGTCGTCGCTACCGGTGGGACTCCTCCTATTTAACGGGTAAACGGGCATGGGTACAACCCACACAATTTACTAATAAGGGGCAAATTAGGAAATTTTACACACTAACACACCCTAACCACCTAACACCTAGGCTTGGTGGGTAGTTTTGACCACCAAGCCATCTTAGGTGGCTAGTTTTAACACTTACCCTTTTTGTTTCGGTCAAAGAGTTGGGCTGTGGGTTACCTTATTCAGCCAAAGCGATGAATGAAGACAAGTACCGAATAGACAATTCAGGTATGGGAATCGCCTACTCAGGTCGATTCAAGTGGGAATCGTCGATTCAGGTGGGAATCGACGATTCAGATGAAGATAGGTGATTTTTTATGAAAAATCTAACCTATATGAAAGTGAATGTTCCAGAGCAAAAGGCATCGACAATACTTGCTCAAAAAGCTAAAGGAATCGACGACTCCCTATGTGGAATCGACGATTCAACTTATGGGCTTTTTTGAACCAAGCCGTGGACAGCACTCTTAGCTAGCAGAATAATCCCAGAATCGACGACTCACTAGGTGGAGTCGGCGATTGCTGGTATGAATCGACGATTCCTTGACACAAACTCAGTGATTCACCCCAAGGGAATCGAGCCGAACTTTGCGAAGAAAATTTCACGATTACGATTGGATATCGTAGTTCGACGATTCCCACAGACGGCGCCAGCTGATGAAGCACGAAATCTGCTACCAGGAGGCTCGTGTGGTTGCGAGGAGGGCCGGAGGCTTTGGAGTCCACAACGCGCGCTCTACGTCAAATACCTGCAGAAGAGGAGGGGAATCGACGACTCAAATGTGGGAGTCGGCGACTCGGGCTCCTTAGTTTGCTCTGGTGTAGAGTGTGTCAAGTAGAAATGACCTGAGAATGGAGGACCCCTTTTATAGGGTCTTTGGGACGTTTCTCCATTCAATGTCCCTGGGGCCCACGTCATTATGACGCCACATTGATGGTGCCATAATGACTCGGGCCAAGTCAAGTAACGCCTGGGAATCGGCGACTCAGGTATGGGAGTCGTCGATTCAGGGTGGAGTCGCTGAGTCCTTAGGAGCCAGGTCGGAAGTCTACCAGAACTCACTACCCTTGTCTGGAATCGGCGACTCACCTCCGGAATCGGCGACTTGGTAGCCCCAATCGTCGATTCCCAGTATTGACTTGAATACTTGACGTAGACACTTGCCCGCAACTGTGGAGCTCTTCGGGGGTCCGGCATAAAGCGACGAAACCCTAGTCCTTGTTGAAGGGCGTTGTTGGGAGTGACTAACGTAATCAGGCATGTCTCACCAGTCTTCCCCTACTATGTAAGGTCCTTCCCAATTGGCTCCTAGCTTGCCTCTTGAGCAATCCTTTTTGGTTATACTAGCCTTCCTTAGAACTAGGCTTCCTTTTCTTATATTCTTCAGCTTCACATTTCTGTCGTGGTACTTAGCAACACTTTGTTTATAGGCGGCATTCTTAGCTTGGGCATTATCTCGTAGTTCATCTACCAGATCAAGGGTCGTAGCACACGATTTCATGTTTTGTTCTGCATTGTATGTTAACACCCTGATTGTGGGGACACTGAGCTCTGTCGGGATTAACGCCTCCATTCCGTATGCTAGAACGAATGGGGTTTTACCGGTTGGTATCTTCTCCGTGGTTCGATAGGCCCATAGGATCTCTGGGAGTAGGTCAGCCCATGTGTTTTTGACCTGTTCGACTTTCTTTTTTAGCCCTTGGACAATGACCCTGTTGATGACCTCTACTTGCACATTTCCTTGTGGTCGATATACTGATGAGAAGTGCACCTTTGTGCCCATGTTGTCGCATAGCCTTGTGAATTCTCCGCTCGTAAACTGTGTCCCGTTATCCATAACTATGTGAAGTGGTATGCCGAATCGGCACATGATGCATCTGAATACGAATTTGGATGTTGCGTCTTGGGTTATTTTTAGTACGGCTACTGCTTCACCCACTTGGTAAAATAGTCTACTACGACGAATATAAATTTGGTCTGGCCTGTTGATTGTGGGAATAGACCAACGATATCCAAACCCCACATTGCAAATAGGATGGGGTTACTGACTCCCGTTAGTGGTGTAGCGGGATGTCTCTGAATGTTTCTGTGAATTTGGCACGCTCTGCATTTTCGTGCGAATAGGACTGCATCTTTCTTTAGACCGTGCCAGAAGTACCCTTGTCGCAATATTCTCTGGGTCAGGGATCTTCCCCCTTGATGGATTACACATACTCCTTGGTGGATTTTCTCAACTATATACTGAACCTCTTCTTTAGAGACACACTTCATTAATGGCCCATCATATGATTTCTTGTACAGAATGTCCCCTATTTGGCAGAATCTCGGGATGTTCGTTTGCAACATCCGACGTTCATTTTTATCTTTTGGCAGTTCTTGGCCTTGGAAATACTCGAGTAATGGTAGCCTCCAATATTCGACCTGACTTGTCACTAAATTGCAAGAGGGTATTGACACTGAGTCTACTAGTATTTCTCTTTGCCTGCCATCGAACGTCGAGGCAAGCCATGTAAGTGCATCTTCTGAGTTGTTCTGGCTTCGGGGGTCCTGTTCTATTTTTATTTTTTCAAATTGCAGCTTTATTTTGTCTAATGTCGCTGCATACTGTACTCTCTGTGGTTCTTTTACTGGGAACTCTCCTGCTGTCTGTCTTTCTACCAGCTGAGAGTCGGTTCTGACTATTACTGAGAAGGCTTCCAATGTTTTGACTATTTTCAAACCTTGGATTACAGCCTCGTATTCTGTTGTATTGTTTGTAGCCGTGAATTGCAGTCTTACCGAGTGTTCGTATATTTTCTAGTCTGGGGTTATTATCTTCACCCCTACTCTGGCGCCTGTGCTGCAGCTCGAGCCATCGACTTCCAGTACCCAAGGAGAGTCCTCATTGCTCTCTGTCATATCTACTATGAAGTCTGCAATGGCTTGCCCTTTGATGGTTGTAGCTAGAATAAAATCGACGTCAAACTAGCTCAGTTCCAGGGTTCATTTTGTGAGTCTGCCTGATATATCTTGCCTGTGAATGATCCTTCTTAGTGGATGTTCAGTCAGGACTTTGATCGTGTGAGCCAGAAAATATGCTCGGAATCTTCGTGTTGCATATACGACGACGAGAACAATCTTTTCATTTGGAGGATACCGGGTCTCTGCCTCTTGTAGTCTCTTTGAGTGATAGTAGATAGGTATCTGCTCACTATCTCTTTAGCAAATTAGTACTGCGCCGATTGCCTCTTCTGATGCTGCTACATATACGTATAAATCCTCTCCTGTCAGCAGGGAGGCTAAGTGTGGTAGTGATACCAAGTGTTTCTTTAACTGTCTGAATGCCTGTTCGCATTCCGGGGTCCATGTTACTGCCCCTTTCTGACTTGTTTTAAGCAGTTGGAAGAAAGGTTTACACTTGTTTACTACCTTGGATATGAATCTGCCCAAGGCGTTGATCTTCCCATTGAGTCCTTGTACATCTTTGATGGTTCGTGGTGGCTTCGTCTCCAAAATTGCAGTTACCTTTTCTAGGTTAGGTTTTATTCCTCTTTGGCCTACATAGAACCCTAGGAATTTTCCCTCATGGACCCCGAAGCTGCATTTGGATGGGTTGAGCCGCATTTCATACCTTTTCAAAGTTTCCAATGTTTCTCGCAGATCCTATGGGTGATCTTTTGCATACCTTGACTTTATTTAGATGTCGTCTACATATGCTAGGACGTTTCTCCCCACTTGCTCTTTGAATACCTTGTCCATGAGCCTTTGGAAGGTTGCGCCTGCATTTCGTAGACCGAATGGCATAACCCTATAGAAAAAAGTTCCCCATTCTGTGATAAATGACGTGGCTTCCTCATCTTCTTCTTTCATGAGTATCTGATTGTAGCCCGAATATGCATCCATCATTGATAGTAGTTCATTACCAGAGGCATCATCTACTAATCTGTCGATTGAGGAGAGTGGATAGCTGTCTCTTGAGCAGGCTTTATTGAGATCTGTAAAGTCCACATACATTCGCCACTTCCCATTGGATTTCTTCATCATTACCGGCTTGGCTAGCCACTGTGGATATTTGAC
The DNA here is from genome assembly GCA_001185155.1 of Zostera marina. Classification (NCBI taxonomy): domain Eukaryota; kingdom Viridiplantae; phylum Streptophyta; class Magnoliopsida; order Alismatales; family Zosteraceae; genus Zostera; species Zostera marina. The sequence continues at coordinate 673,555 of LFYR01001739.1, read as the reverse complement.
TTCACGTATGTGTTCTGCACTGATTAATTTTTCTATTTTGGCCCATGCTGCTTTTTACCTTTTGGATGCAAGGATCCTTCGCTTCTGCCGTATTGGAGTGAAGTCCGGGTCAATATTTAGCTCATGGCATGCTATGGTCCGTTGTACCTGTGAGGGTGCCTCTCCTTCTCATACAAACGATGCCTCATGAGTATTTAATAGTTCTATCAAAGAGGCTTTTAATTATGAGGTAACAGACGTAACTATTAGAATTTTCCCTCCCCCAATTAGCGCAACTTCTTCTACTTGGCCCTGTGGTGCCATTTCCTCCTTGTCCTCCCTTTTTCGGCTGAACAGAGCTGTGGGCTTGGCCATTTTTATTGCTTTTATGTATGAATCCCTCGAATCTCTTTGTACTCCTTGTACAATTGCCAAATATTTGAAAGTGTGATGGTAGGATGAGGGTACTGCCTTAAAGCCGTGTATACTTGGTCTTTCTAGGATTCCGTTGAACGGAAAAACGATGTCTGCCACAATAAAATATGCTGTTCTAGACACTCTTCCTCTTCTCTCGTCCAATGATATTTCTAAATCGATTGTACCCTCAACTGGAGCTTTAGTGTTTGTGAAGCCATAGATTGCCTCTATGGATGGTGTCAGCTACTCTTTTTTGAAGCCCATTTTCTCGAAAGCTATCAGATATAGGATGTCTACTGAGCTCCCGTTGTCAACCATTACTTTGATCAGAGTTAGGTCTGCTCCTATATCTATCTGGATTACTAATGGGTCTTCATGCGGGTGTGCTATGCTATCCAGATCCTCTTCCGAAAAGCTAACATCCTCCTATGGGTATGCTCTTTTATTTGGATTCCTTACTGGTTACATGGTAGTGTGTAGGACTTTTCTTGTGTAGCTTCTGCTTTGTCCTTCTGATCCCCTTCTGAAGATAACATTGATAATCTTTCTTTTTTGGTTATCAGGTTTGTCATCTGGACTTCTTGCGTGCTCTCGCTTTCCTCTTCTTCTCGGGGATTTGCAACTTGTTTTTTCTTGAATTTCAGCCATGTATCCTTTTAGCTTCCCTGCCTTTGCTTGGGTTTCTAAGAAGGTTCCTAGTTCCCTACAGGTATTGGTTCTGTGCCCGTAATCCCTGTGGAACTCGCAGTACCTCCTTCTCTTCTCTCGAACTTCTTTGGTGGCGGGGACTAGAGGAATGGGCTCTAGAAATTTCATTTTTCCTTTCTCCCTGCTATATATTTCTTGATATGACGTGTTGAAAGGATTGTTGGAGTTATAGAACCTGGATCTCCTAGGTTCCTCTAGAGTTTGATAGACTCTGCTATCGTGCCTGGGATTCCGTGATGATTCACCTTTCTCAAATATTTTGAATTTTTCTTTCTGTGGCCTAAATGCCTTTGCAGCCGCAACCACTTTCTCTTTTTCTTCGGAGTTCATGTACTTTTGTGCCTCAGCCATCATTTTTTCTATGCTAGTTAGGGGTTTTACATTTAGCTTAATTGCTAATGGACTGTTTATGTATAAACCGCTTGAGTATGCATAGATTGCGATGGTTGTATTGAGGTTGGAAACCTTCTGCATAGCCTTAGTGAACTTATTAGTGTAATTTCTGAGGGTGCTACTGTTATGCTTTATTAGAAACAACGAATCTGTCCCCTTTTTCACCCTTACATTACCACAGTGTTGAGCCAGAAACTTCTCTCTTAGGTCTGAGAAGCTTATAATGCTTCCAGCTGACAGGTCTGCGAACCATTTGTATGTGGTACCCCTTAAGGTTCCTGGAAAGGCTCTGCACAGTATGTCATCCCTTGCTGTCACCCACTGCATTGCTCCCCTGAACATGTTGACATGATCTATGGGGTCATGTTTTCCATCATATTCTGGTAACTTTGGTAGTCTGAACCTTATTGGTGTAGAGTCTATCATTAGTGAACTCTCTAAGGGTTCTATGTCCTCGAACAAAACTGGATACCTTCGTGTTGCATCTTCTGAGTCCCCAGTTTCCTCTCTGTGCGCAATATGGGTTTTAACATGGGTTCAACCTCTTTCCCTTGACTTTTTCGTGGGAGGGATCTGGACTGTGATGTGTGGCTATTTACCTTTCCGAATCTTGGCCGGAGGGGTGTGATGAGGTCTGACCCCTTGTATGTTGGGTTGTATGAGTTCTGCGTATGGTCTTAACTACTTTTAATCTTTCTGCCATTCGAGCTATGGTTTCTCTCATAGTGATCAGCTCTTCGATCGAGATCTCTACCAAGGAGTGATGACTGTTGGCAGGGGCAGGCGAATTTTCAATGTTTTGGGCTACTATTTCTTGTTGTTCGGAAATCTGTTGTTGTTCCCTCTGCATCTAGAAAAAACCGAACGGATTCTGCCGAATGTTTTGGTTTGCCAGAGGGACGGGTATTGTTGGAATTTGATTTTCTCCTGTTTGGGACCTGGGGTTCTCAGGTATCCTTTCCTGCTGGGTTGTTCCTAGTGTTTCCTCCATGTACGAGGTCTTTCTTGTGTTGACCATTTTGCTATTCAGTCTAGAGAAAATCGAGCTGGGGTGGTCGACTTGCATGTAGGTCGACTTAGAGAAGTCGAATGCTGCAAGGTTCTCCGAGAGTCGAGCCTCTCACGGAAGTCGAACTGACTGGAACTCGAGCCTATGGTCGATCCTTCCGAGGTGACTGCTTTCCCTGAAAGTCGACCTTGGGTAAGTTGAGCTTATAGAAGTCGAGCTGGGTTGGTTCAAAAGTCGACCTTGGGAGTCGAACCTCACGAGAAAGTCGAGCTGGAGGGCTGAGTCTGCGCTGTTTGGAGCTGATTTGGCCGTGACTTTTCGAAAAAGTCGACAACCTTTCTGTTTCGTGGGTATATTGAATTCACAAACGGTGCCAACTGATAAGGGCGGAACCCGATCAGTGCTCGGACGACGATTCCAATAAGCGTATGGCCATGAACTCCACGGGAAATCGCTCGGACACTCTAGTCACTCAGGCTCTCTCTGGCAGGGGTTCTCTCTCACTCCAAATAACCTAACCTTTAATGAGTGGTAGTGACCCCTATTTATAAGGTCCTCATGGGGTAATTTGGTCATTAGGGCTCTAACCGCTTAACAGCCCAGATCTGGCCCGGGTCGACTTTGTGAGGTCGACTTTTGACTCTCGACCTCCTTAGAGGTCGACTTGGCTAAAGTCGCCCGGTGGGATTGACTTCCCCATAAAGTTGATTGGGGCCTCCCATTGCCTATGCGAGTACTTCCACCCATTATGGGTTATCTCAAACTGGTGTCGTGGTCCAGTCCGGGATACTATATCACCAACAACCATCTAGATTAAAAATATTATCTTTAAAATAGGTGAATAATGATGAGTCTGAGAGACTATTGTAAAACCCATTTAATACTAAGAAGTCTCTTAATCTATTGTACTAGGATTTAGGAGCTTATTTAAGCCCATAAATGGCTTTATTTAACTTGCATATATGATCTGGAGATTCTATTTTAACAATACCTGGTGGTTGTGCTATGTATATGGTTTCAACTAACTCTCCTTGTAAGAAAGCATTTTTAACATCTATTTTCCTTAGCTTATAATTTCTATTTTATAGCAAGTGATATTAATATTCTTACAGTTGATGATCTTACAACTGGACTATAGATTAGTCCATAATCTTTGTCCTTAGTTTGTTTAAAACCTTGCACCACCAATCTACCTTTGTATCTTTTTAAACTTCCATCAACTTTCTTTTTAATTTTCAATACCCACTTGGTTCCTATTAAATTTACTTTCTTATTTGTTGGAACTAGATTCCAAGTATTATTTTCTATTAACTCCATGTATTCTTCATCCATAGCTTGTTTCCAGTGAGGTATTTTTTATTGCATCTTTGAAATTTTTAGGAGTCAAGGTGTTGTTTTCAATTACCTCAGCAATCAATGCTTTGGGTAAGTTTACTTCATAAATGTTGTATTTCTTTAGGAATGTTATAGACCTTTGAGTTCTCCTTAACTCTTCTGTGTGATTTTGAAATTTTCTTACAGTTGAGACGGGAACCGACTGACTTATTTCAACATAATCTGTATTTTCAAGTGTTACTTCTACTGTATTTTCAGAAGATACCTCTTCTGTGTTATTTTGTTCAGATGTTGTAGAAGTACTGTTTGGTAAACTACTTGAAATCGTTTGTTGTTCGGAAATATTATTTCCAAAATCGACACTTTCTTCAATCTGTGTGTTCTCGTCAACTATCTTGTTACTATCATGATCTGTCTATTGACTGGTAGGAGCTTGAGTATTTGTTTCTATGACTATATTTCTATTACCTGATATAGATAAATGTAAAAGTTCTTTCGTCATGATTTCTTTCTTTGAAGTGTTTATTTTGTAATCTTTAAATGGATAAATATCTTCATAGAATTGAACATGTCTAGATATGATGATTGTTGTGTCCTTAAGTTTTAAACATTTATATGCTTTATGCACTGATGAGTATCCAAGAAAACAACAATAATTTGATGTTGGTTTAAATTTGTTTCTAAAATTCTTAGGTATCAACGGAAAGCATAATGATCCAAACACTCTTAAATAACTTAAATCTGAATCTTTGTTATATAGAGCAGAAAAAGGTGATTTAAAATCTAATAGTTTTGAAGGAAGTCTATTTATTGAATAGATAGCACCTGAACATGCCTCGGCCCAATATTGTTTAGGTACTTCAAATTGTGAAAAAAACACCTGACTGTTCCAATTATCTGGCCATGTCTTCTTTCTACAAGACCATTATGTTCAGGAGAATAAGGTGAAGAAAATCTATGAAAAATTCCTAATTCATTACAAAAAAATTTAAATTTTTTATTGCAAAATTACCCACCTCCATCTGTTTATATTATTTTAATAGTGTGTTCAAATGATTTTTCTATCATTATTTGAAATCTTTTGAAAGTTTCAAATACTTGATCTTTTATTTTCAAAGGGAAGAACCAACAAAATCTAGAGAATTCATCAATAATTAAGAGATAGTATCTATCTCCATTGATTGATGAAGTTGGAGCTGGGCCCTATACGTCGATATGAAGTATTTCCAACGGTATATTACTATATTCTTCCCTACAACTAAATGGCTTCTTTTTCATTTTATTTAAAGGACAATGTACACTGGTGATACAGTATCCCGAACCCGGTCACAACCTACCAGCAACTAGAGGTCCGGATAGCCTAAGATGAGTTAAGGTACCTATTCTAGGGTTGGGGAGGTCTCAAGTCGAATCCTAGGAAGATTGACTTTCCTGAGGATCGACTTCCCTGGGATCGACTTCTGAATAAAGTCGATCACCAGGAAAGTCGATCCCCAGAAAGTCGATCTCTGGAGAGTCGATCTTGAGCCACGATCTGATCAGTTAGGCAGTTAGGCGGTTACTGCCCAAATGACCAGATTACCCCTATAAAAACCCCTATAAATAGGAGGCATCCCCCACTCATTAAAGGCAGGTCATTTGGAGCGAAAGGAATCCTAGCGAAGCAGAGCTCTGTGCACTTGAGTTCCGGTCCGGTTTCCCGCGGAGTTCCCCGCTTGGCGCTTACTTGCGCGTCTTGGAGTACTGGTCGGGTTTCACCCTCATCAGTTGGCGCCATCTGTAATTCAACGATACTCACGACAAAAGCTCCTCGACTTTTTCAAAAAAAGGGATCGACTTTTTTCCAAGTCGCCAGCTAGGGAATCTTGCGAGGAAATCAGTCAGCAAGGGATCGACTTTTCAGAAGATCGATTCTCAAGGAGCTACGCTTTCAGGCTACGACTTCCAAGGAATACTCCAAGTGCACAAGGGATCGACTTTTTGGAAGATCGACTTTTTATTCCAAGGAAAAAAGTCGAACACTTTCAGACTACGACTTCCAAGGAAATTCCCAAGTGCACAGAAATCGATTTTTTTTTTAAAAAGTCGAACACTCTAGGATGGTGGTAACACAAAGTACTTCCCAAGGAGGAGCAAATTCTCAGGAGGCGCCAGAGCAACAACCTGGTAACTCAAAAACTAAAAGACCAGTGGGTCGACCACCTAAGGGCAACAAGAATAAGAGGACTCCCACGGGACCTGAGGCTGAAACCGAGGGTGAGCCCGAGCAAACCCCCCAAGTATCAGCAGGAGGGGAGAATTTGAACATCACAGTACAGGCAATACCTGAGGCCATCCGACTCCTTGCGGAAAAGGAGAAACCTTCGGAAGAACCACCTCAGAAGGAAAAACCTGTGAGCAGCAACGAACCAAGGGCTTCAGCATCAGAAACCACTCACGGATTCGTAAAGATGCCCATAGAGGAGCTGGAGAAGATGAAAGAAACCATAGCAAAAATGAGCGAAAAAATAAAAAATATTGAAAAATCCAAAGCATCAATGTTTCATTCAAAAGCTCAAACCTCAAAGCAGGATAAGGCACAACAGGAGGTGTCAAGCCATAAGGCAGCACACTCCAGCGCACTGCCACCCCGCAAACCAGAGGAGCAACATAAACCTCCTCCTAAAAAACCCGTATACGAAGAAAGCACGGGAGACACAGAAGGAGAAGGAGGCGAAGTCCCAAACTGGCTAGTGGGTATGGATGCCTTGCATAAATCGCTGATGGTAAAACCAGCACCTCTGAAATTCAGGCTACCCAGGCTACAGATCTATGATGGGAAGATGGACCCAGTAGACCATATAAACATGTTCGTAAGGGCAATGCAATGGGCCACAGCAAGAGATGACATCTTATGCAGAGCGTTCTCAGGAACACTGAAAGGGCCTACATACAGATGGTTCGTCGAACTGCAGCCAGGGAGCATAACAAGTTTTGAAGACTTGAAAAAGAAATTCATTGCCCAGCATTATGGAAACACAAGGGTCAGAAAGGGCACGGAATCATTGTTTGCAATCAAACAGAATGGAGATACGCTCTGGAGTTACACAACTAAATTCACGGAAGCCATGCAAAAAATCTCCGACCTGAACACAACAATTGCAATCTGCGCATACTCAATGGGGCTAGACATGAACACACCGTTAGCAATAAAGCTAAATGTCAGTAATGTAAAATACATGGAAGATCTGCTAACAAAGGCCCAAAAGTACATAAATTCTGAAGAGTATGAAAAAGAAAGAGGTGTCATAAGCAATAAGAAGGCATACGGAATCGAAGCACTAATCCCGACAGAGCTAAGCATACCAACAGTCAGAGTGTTAACCTATGACATGGAAGAAAACATGAGATCATGCGCAACAACTCTAGACTTGGTGGATGAGCTAAGGGATAATGCACAGGCAAAGAATGCAGCTTACAAACAAAGTATCGCTAGATATCACGACAAAAATGTCAAAGATAAAGCGATAAGAAAAGGAAGCCTAGTATGGAGAAGAACGAGTGTCGGCAGAAAGGACTGCTCTAAAGGCAAACTAGGTGCAAACTGGGAAGGACCATATGTGGTGGAGGAAGAACTCCGACCAGGCACGTACAAGTTAAAACGGGAAGATGGAATATGCATTCCCAGAACTTGGCATGCAGATAACCTACAGTTGTATTTTTTACAATTAAGTAGGGTTATATATCACTCGTTGTAATTGTTTGAACTACTTAACTAATATGTTGTTTGGTTAACAATTAATAATCAGAACCAAAACATTCCATATATATTGATATTCAATAAAAGTACAAAGGAATGTAAAAAGTACAGGTTACAAAATAGGGGGAGGAGAAGAAGGCTTATTTATCACTAGGAGGAAGGGAAGAGCCTTTAATAGAATCCGCTGCATCGTTGTTATCTTGATCTTCAATAGAAAAGTCTTTATCAGCAGCAGCATCTTCTCCCGAAGCTTCTTTAGGGTACTTGCGGGCCCAGCGATGGACATCTTCACCCTCAAAACCAGGAAACACATGAGGACCCAGATCCACCAGATCATTATAATCTCGCACATTAGCGAGAAACTCAGTCCGGATCTGGCCCATATGCTCATTCATATTTTGGAGCTCCTCAGTGTTCTTCTGGTTTTCTTCTGCCAATTGCTTAATCTCAGCTTCACGGTCACTCAGCAACTGAGAAATCTTCTGCTTTTCCTTTACCCCTTCGTTCAATCGTTCAGTAAAAGTGGCATTTTGCCCCATGATAGAACGAAGGGTCTCTTCAGTTGCCTCAGATTGCTTAGTGATCCCTTCGATTATAGCGTCTTTTATTAGGATCCTGGCCCGCTCAGCATCACGGTCCAGCTGCATAGCTCCCAACTCCCCACGAACTTTGGAGAGTTCTTGTTCCCCGTGAATCACGAGTTTTTGCTTGGCAGACCAGTCCTCAGTCAACTTCTTATTCGTGGCAGAAAGAGTAGAGGCGTCCGAAGTCCTCTGCGCAACCTCGCCTTCTAAATCTTGACATTTGCGCTTTACCCTCTTCAGCTCGTCTTCCAGGGATTGGTAATCACGAAGACGAGACAAAGAAGAGAGGCGGCCTTGAAACAAATAGGCAAGCTGTAAAAGAAAAAAGTAAGTAAGAGCAGACTCATCATAAGTAAAAACAAGAGTACTTACGTTGCTTAAATTTTGTCCGATTTCCTCGATAGCTCGATCCATCGGATAAGTAGAGATGGCCCGCAACGTAGCTCGAGCAGCATCCGTATCAGCAACGAGCGGAAACCTGGTCCCGTAATTGTGAGGATGGGAACCTCGGTACCCCGGCATCTGAGTCTCCCGGGTAGTTGCATACGAGTATTGACCCCAACATGATACCTCCGTCGAGGAGGAGTTCGTATTCGAGGGGAGTGTCTCCTCGCTTTCTTCGGAGGAGAGGGGTCAGTCCTTGGTGGAGGGGTCTTTCTCTTATCAGATCGGCTTTTTCTTCCCTCCGATCTTTCCGGCTGGACTCCATTTCCAGCATCTCTTTCCCGCTCTTCTTCCGGCGTACGGAAGAATGAGGCAAGTCTAGCAGCAGCAGACTGAGTAGGGGGAGTCTCCACGGCTGCCTCCTCTTCGTTAACTTGACCCTCACCGGCAGGAGGAGGGGAACCAGCCCGGTAAGCATGCTCATGAGCACGACGCCTCAGGTGTCGGGCATCAAAAGGCTTGGAGGCAGGTGCATAGACCTTTGTGCCCATTTCATTTTGTCCCACGCGTTCAAGGACACCTCCAGGATTGTGCATATAAAAATCTGCGAGAAATAAAGAACAGAGTTAGTAAAAATGCACATAAATAGGAAAATCAAAAAACAAAGGAGAACCTTGTCGGTTGAAGTTATCATCTATCGCGTGACCGACAGACACAACAATGGGGTGAAGAAAGGCCAGCCTTTGTACAAGAGCTCCCTCATCCGAGGTCAAAACAGGACGGGGAGTGGGCCTACGGTCACTATTGGATGCAGGAAGAAGTCGGCTACCGGGACATAGCCTGCAATCCACAAAAATAAACTCGCTCTTGTTCCGCCTAGTCGGAGGATCTTTCAAAAGAGCAGAGTGTTGAATACTAGAGGCACGACTGACACATGCAATGAAAGGGCTGCCCTTCTTCGGATTTTGAAAAGAGAAGAAGTGGAAGAACAGCCGAGCAGTTGGAATTATGCCAGCATCCCTAAGGATATTTATGAATCCCCTGACATAGAAAAAGAAGGCAGCGCCCATTTGAGAGATGCACAACCCAGAATACAAAAGGATCTCACTAACTAGGGAAGAAATCGGAAGAATAGGAAAGTTAGTGAAATAAATACGGTGAAGTGCCAGCATGAAGTAGGGAGGTACATCACCGGTATTCTCGGAAGGATAGGCCCAGTACACTCTCTCTCTAAGCTCTAACCCCCGTAAAATTCTTTGAGCAGCATCTAAGGAAAGGGTATTAGAGCATCTGCCCATGTTGGAGGACAGAGGGTAACCCGGAATGTCAATCAGGGAGACAGTGCAAAAAGAACCATACCCAGTCCCGTACTCGCCCCGGTCGAGGATAGGGACAACGTGAAAACCGTTACGAAGAAGAACGGACCACTGACGCCAAGAGCCATCCATCTCCCGATAGAAGGATGGGGCGCCTTTCTCCTCAAGGGGAGACGGAAAAGGGTACGTCCTCAGGAATGGGAGCCAAAACAATGGCAGTTGGCGGAGGAGTCCCAGTAATGGAAGGAGGAGTGCCCCCAACTTCTACATCCCGTTCAGGAGAAGAGGAACTACAAGGAGAGGAACCCGAACTTCTAGAACTGGATGTAGAAGAAGACCCTGAGCTAGAGGAACTCGAACTTGAGGAGGAAGAGTGGGAAGAACCTACAAACAAAAAACAAATAAAAGGTAAGTTACGGAAAAGAAAAAAAAAGTAACTTACTTGGTACAGACTTTCGAGTACGGCGAGCAGAAAGAACTTTTCGCTTACTTCCAACAGGAGAGGAAGAAGGCGGCTCAGTTGTAGGCTCAACCACAGTAGTAGAAGTCTCAACCTGAGGGCTAACAATAATAGCCCGCTCTTCGTTAGGAGGAAGGTCTTGCTGGATGTTCTTATCAGAAGACATGATCACAACCTGCACAAAAAAAAACATAACAGTTAGTTTAATTATTTTAAGGTTGCAAAAGTCGATCCCAAGAGAAAGTCGATCCAGACTTCACGGAATCACACTAATACAAGGGAAGTCGACTTCAGAAGTCGATCCCAGGGAAGTCGATCTCCAGAAGACAAAAGTCTCAGGAAGTCGATCCCAGCAGATCCGACTCAAGGAAGTCGACGACAAAAGTCGGACTCTAGGAAGTCGAACCAAGGGAATCACTTCGGGAAAGCGAAGGCTAACCCATGGAAGTCGATCCCAGTAAAAATGGATCCAACTTTGGAAAGTCGATGACAAGGAGTCAAACTTCACAAAGTCGGACCACAATCCAAAGGGGAACAACTTCGAAGAAGGACCGACTTTAAGAAAAGTCGGACCTCAAGGAAGTCGAACCCAGTGCAACCTCAGAAGAGCCCGACGACAAAAGTCGGACCCCAGAAAGTTGCACGTCCAAGGCTCAAGTCGAAGCCTTACGCGCGCTGGAAGACGAGGCGGATACGCTGGAAGTCGAAGCGGAGAAACTGGAAGTCGATGCGAAGAAAGTCGATGCCTCGGAGCGAAGGAAGTAGGTGGGAAACAAATGAATCCCCCTCCGCTATTTATAGGGTAAAGTCGAAGACGAACCGTCGCGGGTACTGTTCACCCGGGTTCACCCGTTGGGCCGAAAAGCCCACGGGCCCGGCAGGCCCAAGACGACCCAGTCCGCGAAAAATCCAAAAATCTGACCAAATGACATCGACATTTCAGAACAAAGGCATCGATATTTATCAAGAAATTCGAAGCCTTCAAAAGAGAAGGACAGGATCGACATTCCACAGAAAATTCACATCGACATTCCCAGAAGGGGGATAGACGTCGACATTTATCAAGGAATTCGAAACCTTCAAAAGAGAAGGATAGGATCGACATTCCACAGAAAATTCAGATCGACATTCCCAGAAAGGGGATAGACGTCGACATTTATCAAGGAATTTGAAACCTTCAAAAGAAAAGGACAGGATAGACATTTCACAATCATTCAGATCGACATCCTCAGAAAAAGATGGGATCGACTTTTGTACGACGTCGACATTTCTAGGGAGAAATGAGATCGACTTTTTGTACAAACTTCGACATCTTCAGAAAAGAATAGAATCAACAATCACACGACATCGACATCCTCAGAAAAAGATGGGATCGACTTTTTTACAACGTCGACATCTCCAGGGAGAGATGAGATCGACTTTCCGTATAAACTTCGACATCTTCAGAAAAGGATGGTACTGACCAGAAGAAAGCATCGACTTAATGAAATCAAAATTTTAAAAAAGTCAACCATCTAGAACTACACCGACGTACTTCAGAGTAAAGGTGTAAGTCAAGTAAAAGAAAAGGTGAAGTATCTTTATTCAAAATTAAAAAAAAATGATGAATAAAAAATATTACAGATTCCTAATTAAAGTTGATACGGCGACGCAAACGGTGAGGAACCTGATCCAGTGGGGAAACACCGCAGCGGGGACGCCTCCGACGTCGACCTCGAGGAGGAAGAGCAGAAGAAGAGGAAGGCGGAAGATCGCCACCAGACCATTCTTCAAAGATTGATTCTCTAGCAGCAACAACAACACTTTGCCGCTCAACGATAATTTGGCGCAGAGAAGGAAGATCCAAGGCCGACGACCGAGGATCCAAAATATTCAGAATACGATCCAGCTCCTCAATCTCTCCCTGAATGAAATCAGCAAAGAGACTCACAAGAAGAGCCATGGATGAAGGAGAAGGAGGACCTAAGGGCTCTATTTATAGACCCAAGGACCGCACAAAAGGACAAAAAAGGGTAAAACTGACTTTTTCACACGACTCGACTTTTGGGCCAAAGCGTCAGGAGTCGACTTTTTAGCAAAGGAAGCAATACAAGGACCCAGGGAATCGACTTTTCGACAAAAGTCGATGGGCACCACTGAGATCGACATTTGTACAGAAGTCGACCAGATTCAACTAGAGGATCGACTTTTTCTTCCCACACAGGAGGGACATAGAAAAAAGAACCCTGACAAGTTGAAATTGCGAAAGTACGCCAAGATAAGAGGGATTCGACTTTTTCTTCCCACATAGGAGGGGTGTAGAAAAAAGAATCCTGACAAGTTAAAGTGGCGGAAGCACACCAAGGCAGGAGGGTGTGACACAAAGTGCTCCTGAGGAATCGTGAAATCCACACAAAAAAAACTCAGGCGGCGATATGGAATCGTGAACTGAGCCATATAAAGATATTTGAACTTCCACAATTACTGGACGCAGTAACAAAGTAGGACGCCAAATTAACTCTACCTACGGAAGAACGTGGGCGGAGAAAGTCTTAATGGCAACAGAGTCAGGATGCGTATCCCATCCAAGGAAAGGAGTGAACCTCGCCTACGGAAGAACGTAGGTTAGACGAGGGACGTACTCAGTAGTGAACCACACTTACGGAAGAACGTAGGTAGACAGGGGACACGTCGACTAAACACACACCCGTTCTACAAAAAACGTAGACAGAGGGGTAAGTGTTCAAGAGTGAACCTCACCTACGGAAGAACGTAGGTTAGACGAGGGACGTACTCAAGAGTGAACCTCACCTACGGAAGAACGTAGGTTAGACGAGGGAACACGCTTAACCTCAGTCGCAGAAACGGCGAGCAAAAGGAGGGGGCAAGTATTCAAAAAATCCTCACCTATGGATGAACGTAGGTAGACGTGGGATCACGCTCAAACTCAGTCGCAGAAGCAGCGAGCAAAGGGAGGGGGCAAGTATTCAAAAAATCCTCACCTACAGATGAACGTAGGTAGACGAGGGAATACGCTCAACCTCAGTCGCAAAAGCAGCAAGAAAAGGGAGGGGACAAGTATTCAAAAAATCCTCACCTACGGATGAACGGAGGTAGACGAGGGAACACGCTTAACCTCAGTTGCAGAAACGGCGAGCAAAAGGAGGGGGCAAGTATTCAAAAAATCCTCACCTACGGATGAACGTAGGTAGACGAGGGATCACGCTCAACCTCAGTCGCAGAAGCAGCGAGCAAAAGAAGGGGGCAAGTATACAAAAATAAACCTCACCTATGGAAGAACATAGGTAGACGAGGAAGCACGCTCAACCTCAACCGCGGGAAAAGAAGATTGAGTGAGGCACGAGACCTCAAAAGAGAGAACTTCACTTATAAAAAATAGGTAGAAGAGACAACTCTCAAACCCAGCCACAGGGAAGGAGACTCGAACATTGCTCGGAGATAGCTCAGGTAAGGCGTCAAGGTGGGCAAGCAGGGTTCTGCTCGGAAATCGGGCTAGACAGGTGCACAAGGAGTATGCTTCGGCTAGGATAAACCGGACAATAGTTGGCAAAAGCGCGTGACAACCTCCGTGGAAGCATAGATACAACCTCGCAGGCGTAGAAGGGGGGGAGAACTGGTGAGAGAGGATCTTGCATCCTGGGACATCACCAAAAAACCCACACCCCAGCACGCAAAGAGGAAGGGAATACTGATAGTACGAGGTCCAACACACAGACCATAGTACTAAAAGACGTATCCCAAAGTATCTAATACGCAGAGGAGGGGGGAGTACTGGTGATACAGTATCCCGAACCCGGTCACAACCTACCAGCAACTAGAGGTCCGGATAGCCTAAGATGAGTTAAGGTACCTATTCTAGGGTTGGGGAGGTCCCAAGTCGAATCCTAGGAAGATCGACTTTCCTGGGGATCGACTTCCCTGGGATCGACTTCTACGCCTGCGAGATTGTATCTATGTTTCCACGGAGTTTGTCACGCGCTTTTGCTAACTATTGTCCGGTTTGTCATAGCCGCCGAAGCATACTCCTTTCATCCCCATCATTCACAATTTTGTTTTAAATTTTTATGATTAATTTCATGATGTTTTAATAGTCTTACCAGTACTTGATGTATACCAGTACATTAATAGTCCACACCTTCTATGTCATAATTCTGTTGAATTTATTGTTAACTTAGAAGTTGCTGCCAACTTTTTAGTTTCATATATGTTTGATGAATTTAGATAGTATAAGCCACCATGGCTTTTACCCTTAATTAAATCCTTACCGCTTTCATTATCTTGGATAATGAATCCAGATTCATTTAAGATTATATTTTAAATCCTTGGCCATTAATCTTATGGATAACAAGTTCATTTTCATGTCAGGAGCACAAATAGTATTCCTTAATGGAATCTCTCCATTGTTTGACTTTAATCTAGCAGTTCCTATATGTGAAATTTTTAAACCTAAGCAATTACCAATCGTAATATTATTCATACCAGAATACTCTTGAACGTCAGAAAGAGCTTCCAAGTCAGGAGTCATGTGATTAGTCGCTCCTGAATCAAGTAGTCAGTTTCCTTCTGGAGCATCTTCATTTGTTTCCATAGTCGCATCAAAAGCTTTCAATTCTTTCTTGCACGACCTAGCATTTTGACCTGCCTTTTCACAGAGTTGACAAACTATTGAACTGTTGTTACCTGAGCTGCTATTGATCGACCGACGCCATTTGTTGTTGTTCGACTTGTTGTTGTAGTTTGATCTGTCTCTATTATTATTGTTGTAATTTTGTCGATTGTTGTTGTTGTTGTAGTAGTCTCTGTTTCTGTTCTGACGATTTTGCCCTCTCTTATAATTTGAAGCAAATGCACCGGATTCATCAGAATTTGCCGGATTTGCCAAATTCATTATATGAATGTACTTATCTTCTTGAATGACTAGTTGTACAAACTCATTATAAAGTAAATTTCGTTGGAAACGTAACTCCGAAACAAAAGGACGGAAATCTGCATCCAGTCCATCTGTGACAAAATCTATTTTTGTCTTGTCAGTGACAACTTCACCGGCTTCTGCCAAAGAGTCAGTTAAAGATGTTACTTTGATTATGAAATCCCTAATCGATTCATCTTCTCTTTTCTTTAAAATTCTTAGTTCATCTCGAATTGCTTATTGATGTACTGCCTTCCTTGGTGATAAATGCAATTCTAGTTTCTTCCAGCAGTCATACGACGTACTGTGGTTCATTACCAATGAAAACATCGGTGGTCCAATTGAAAATTAAATTAATCCATCCTAATATTGCCCTGTTCTTTTCTAACCATATCTCATGAGCTGGATTAGGTGAGCAGTTACCTCTCTTTTCAGGGGGGATTTCTTGTTTGTCATCTAAAATATCAGAAACATGATTCAATCGGAATAAATTCTCCATTTAACCTCTCCAAAACAGATATGCTGTTGCTCTGTCTAGTGGAGTTCTAATCCAGTGGGAGACTTGACATTTATATAGAGAATCGGGGAGAGTAGCCTTATCATGGTTTGCCATCGGAAGATCAAAAAATCACTGCAGTAAAAATAAAACAAATTTCACGACTGCAGCTTTCTAAATGAATCGCAAATAAAATGCGATAAAGGAATTTATTATTATTATTATTATTATTTTACTGAATATCACTATTGATATATCAGTAATCTTACTAAACAAATTTAAAAACACTGATTTCAATATCACTATTAATAATTTGCAACTATCAATAATCCCAAAAGAAAAAAATTGATAAGCAAAGAAATTTATAACCAATCAACAACCACAACAAAAATAAAAATAAATTGCTAACCTGTAATAGCAATCAACACCTGTAATCACAAGTCAAGAAAAAAAAAATTTTAACCAGTGATCGTAGATTGCAGAACTTGGGATTTGAAGAATAAATAAAAAAACGCAAGTACCAATTCCCAAAGTTATTCTGGAATGACAATTGCTATATTTTCGAATGCAGATCTGGAATTTAATCCCAGATCTTGTAACAGAAATCAATTTTAGTAAATCGATTTCAATCACATGCAAAAATCAAATCCATTTTAACAACAACAAAAAAATTGCAAATCGATTTTAGTAAATGAAATTTAATCGATTTGATCACAATCAAATCAGAAATCGCACACACACATTAAATCAAACCAAATCAGAAAATACGGAAATTAGAAATGCAATCCAAAATCGACTCACGCATGAAAGAAAAGAAAACAAATCTCAAATCAGATTTAATCGAGTGTTTTAGTAAATCAAATTTAATCAGAAAACACGGAAATCAGAAATGCAGAACTCACGCACGCACACAGGGAAACAAATCAAGGATCGGGAATAAATCACGCACGGAAATCCAGCGAATAAATCATGCACGAAAATGAAGAATGAAAAGAAAACAAATCACGCACGGAAACGAAAAATAAAAAGAAAACAAATCACGCACGGAAATCCAACAAATAAATCACACACGGAATAAGTTATTGGATTTGATGACCAACCAAATGATCCAATAATATATTGATATCTGAGACACCGAAATATGCATCATATTTGATCCAAATCTCTGAATATTTCCTCAGTGAAGTAACATAAACCGAAAAATTCTGTGAATATTTTGAAATGATCCAAGGGAGTCAATATTGATTTCAGAAATTGATCTCTATTTGTATATCCATATTGTTGACAATGAGCTGATGTTTATGGCTTCTTCTAATGTTAGCCGTACCAGAATGTAATCTATGACATTATCAGGTAGATTGCTGAGCCTATCCTTGTCTGATTTCATTTTCTCAGATTATTTTGATCTCTTAAGGTTGTTCTTCAACATATGAAATCACCATTCACTAACCGAAATATAATGAAAATAAGCAAACATTCAACAAGATTGTTTGAAGACAAGTAGTAAAAAAAATGAAATAAACATACCAGTAATTGAGTTAAAAAATATAAACAATACGTGATACAGATCTGACGATGTTCTTGAATCCCTAGAAGCTGGCTGGTATATAGACAAAGAAAAGCAGTGGACAATGAAAAACCTTTTTATTGGGAAGACAAAGAGAGAAAGGAAGACAATAACGCAACGATTTGAAAAAAAGAAAAAAAAATCCTTATTGTTGGGAAGTACAAAAGATTCTGCATTTCACTATTTTCATAATTAACGTATAAATTTCTTGTTTTGGGAAGGGCAAGGGTTTCTGCGAGTAATAAAGTAAGAATTGATTTATTAAAAAATGTTAAGTTATTTTTTTGGGAAGTTCAAGGATTTCGGCAAGTAATAATGTAGAATTGATTTATCTAAATCGAAAATCTCACCATGATCGATATCAATTATATCACAAATTTTTTTGTTCTATCTATTTTCTATTTTTCCATATAGATGTGAACTAAATATATAAACATTTTTTTTCAGTTAAATTAGACAAATAAATGCTCTTTTTTATTGGGAATTGAGTGTAATTAAAGGATTCTGACATTCTTAATCATGCATTAAACAGAAGATTGTTGGTACCATGGACCGCGGACCGCGGCCCATGGACCGAACCGGACCAGACGGCCCAGACGGACGGACGGGCGGGCGGACGAGCGGACGAACGGGCCCGACCGTACAAACCCACGAGGCCCAATGACAACAAGTGAAGGCTATAAATACCTCCCCTGGTCCAACTGGGGAAGGGGTTGAGAATTAGGAGAGAGTGAACATTTGGGAGAGTTGAGGTTGTGGGCTAACACCGACGAGCACACACACCAACAAAGATGAAAAAATAAATGGTTTTTTGAAAATTAAAACCACACAATCAAAGAGATCAGTTCACTGTACCTATTATAGATTTCCTAACAAGAGTTTCTGCTTTTCACAATTTCCACCAGGTAATTAACGTTTAAATTGTTTTGTTTGGGAAGTGCAAGGGTTTCTGACTTTCTTTAGTTATAATTAAAGAAAAAATCGATTTATTTAAAAATGATAAAGATTTTTTTGTGTATTGAATGAAGATCAGGTGATTCATTAATTAAGAAAAAAAATGAGAAACAGGTCATTATTCCCTATTACAGTGGAAACTAATACTGAAATCTATGATGCTCGAAATATCAGCCGTCTACTTTTGTATTGCTACAACCTCCATGTGAGTTCTATGAGAAGCTTTGAACGAAGAAGAATTGAAAAGCAGTCGTAACAAATGTTTTATAATACCAAAATTCTGATAAATGTTATCACACTACAAAAAAAAGGCTTTATAATTGAAGAAGGATCAAGATTAACGGAATTTCCTTCAATCTAAATTTAGGCGGGATTTTTGGATGGTTATGAAAAATCAACGGAATGGTATTAACGGAATTTCCGTCAATTTTTCGAAAAGAAGCAAGCATTGAAATTTCATCGGAAATTTGGATCTAATATTGACGGAATTTCTGTCAATAAATTTGAAGAAATTAAATGAAACTTAAATTTTTGTCAATTCCGCTAATCGTCAATCACTACAAAAAAAACTAGGCAGTTCGGACGAAGCAAAGTTAACGGAATTTCCGTTACAAATACTTATTATCAAAGTTAACGGAATTTGTAACGGAATTTCCGTTAACTTTGCTATTTCCGTTACAAATACTAGAACTTATATATTGTAACGGATTTTTTAACTATTTTTAACGGATATTCCGTTACAAATAACAATTATTTAATAATTTTCATAATTAGGGTTAGG
>LFYR01001739.1:587570-641151 GCA_001185155.1 Zostera marina | reverse complement strand
AGCAATACTCCTCAAGTTCCGACTCCAACTCCTCTTGTTCAGCTCCTTATGAATTCTCTTTCAATTTTAGATATTAGATCATGAATTAATGTTGTGTTAGGGACAAGATGTTATATTTGTTGAATGTTAGATGATTTTAATCATTAATGTTAAATGAATTTAGTGAATAATATTGAATGTAAATTATGAATGTTATATGATTTTTACAAGAAAAAATATTTACAAATATATGCATTTTAAAATTTACAGGAATTATGATTAATACTAGAATTTACAGGAATTTATATGTATTATGGAATTTATGCATTTTGAAATTTTTAGGTATTTGTAACGGAATTTCCGTTACAAATACCTAAAAAAATTTGTAACGGATTTTCATTCCGTTAACTTTAACTTGAGAGTATTTGTAACGGATTTTTGTAACGGATTTTGGTATTTGTAACGGAAATTTTGTCTCGGACCAAAGTTAACGGAAATTCCGTTAAAAATAGTATTTGTAACGGAAATTCCGTTAACTTTGCTCGTCCTAACTGCCTACTTTTTTTTGTAGTGAATTGATATAAAAACCTAAAAATCGGTTTTTTAATCGATCACATTTCACTTCCCCATGTTCCAATCAAGTCTTCACCTTGCCGATCGATCTTGCAGGTCCCATCGTCTGTGCCTCTCCATTGATCTGCATCTCCGGTGGCCATCCGACCCTCCACCGATCAACAACTCTCTCGACCACCCTATAGTGAGTATGTTCTTGCTTCTTCATTTTATAATCCTACTACCCTCTTCTCCCTTCTTCCATATTTTTCTTTCTTTTTCCCTTTCGATTTCTTAGTGATATCTATTTTTAATCTATTTCTTCCCTTTCTTCACATTCGATTTCTTCCCCTTCGATTTTTTAGTGTTCGATTTCTTCGATTTTTTTATATTTCGATTAGTATTACTGATTTTTATTTTTATATTTTAGTGTAATTTCTTAGCGTTGTTGATTTCTTCGATTTTTATTTTTATATTATTAGAGTCACTGATTACTATAGTGTTTCGATTTATATTTCGATATTTATAGTCTATATGTTATATTTTGTGTAACCGGCCTGAAACGATCGTCGAAGCTCCTCGTCGACGTGAAGAGGTTGCTGCTTGAAACAAAAACATATGAAGAAGGGTTAGGTGAAGAAACGGAAGAAAGAGAACAAGTGGAGAAGGATGATTAAGATTGACGGAATTTCCATCAATCTAAATTTAGGTGGGATGTTTTTGAAGGGTTATGAAAAACAACGGAATAATATTGGCGGAATTTCCGCCAATTTTTTGAAAAGATGACCGTTGGAATTTCATCAATTTTTTTGCCTAATATTGAAGGCATTTTTGCCAATAAATTAGGGCATCTCTTTTGGAGGAATTAAATGAAACATGATTGGCAGAAATTCCGCCAATTGTCAATTGATATAAAAACCTTAAAATCGGGTTTTTAATTGGTCACGTTTCACTTCACTCGTTCCAGTCGAGTCTTCACCGCACTGACAGATCTTGCAACTTCCATCATCCGTGCTTCGCCACCGATTTGCAACTCCGGTGGCCGTCCGTTCCTCCATTGATCTGCAACTCCATCGACCGCCCTCCGACCGATAGTGAGTATAGTATGTTTATGCTTCTTCTTCTTGCTTCTTCATTTTATAATCCTACTAAATACTACCCTCTTCCCCCTTCATTTTATAATCCTTTTTCTTCCTATTTTCCCTACGATTTCTTAGTGATATCTATTTTTAGGGCAGGTTTCCTGTGAGCCGAATTTCAATGCGCCAAAATACGTCAAAAAATTCTGACCATTAGTTCGACATTTCGTCGTACATGAGTTAGTGTCTTTTGTTGTACATTTTTTTTCTTCGTACATGTGTTATGTCTTGTGCAGTATATTATTGTAGTTGTTGGATTAAAAATTAAAGTACAGGAAGCGTGCGGTTCATTTTGGCGCACCTAAAAATTACCGTCTATTTTTAATCTATTTCTTCTCTTTCTTCATCTTCAATTTTTTAGTGTTTGATTTATTCGATTAGTATAAGTGTTAGTGTTTTATATTTTAGTGTAATTTCTTAGTGTTGTTAATTTCTTCAATATTTAAATTTTTTAGATTTCAATTAGTTTTATTTTTATATTGTCACCGATTTTTATTTTTATATTGTTACTGATTTTTATATTTCGATTTATATTGTTAGAGTTACTGATTAGTATAATTTATTGCCTTTATCTTAATTTAATGTAATTTATTAATATTGTATGTATCTAATGATTCGTTAAAAATATGCTTGAATTAAATAATTATTTAAAAAAATAAAATAATAATTATTTTTAAATTATTTAATTTTTTTAATTACTGATTTTATTTGATAGAATTGATTAGTAATTTCCATGAATTAAATAATAATAAAATAATTTATCTATTTTGTATAAAATAAAGGTAATAAAATAATTAATATTCATTTATTTTATAGTTGTGCAATAATTGTTTAATTAATATTTTTTAAAATTTCATTATTTTTGAAATTGTTTAAATAAATATTAAATTAAATTATTATTATTTTACTGATTATATGAATATCATATTCATGTAGATATCGAGTACTTCGGTTGTCGACAAATCATGGTTAAATATGATTTGAACTGGCTTAGAATTTAGTAGAGAACTTAAAGTAGGATACTTACCATACCTGTGTACTGACTACACCAATAAGGAGAAAATTCATATTCTGGAGCTGCATCGTCATGTGTGTCTGAATGGTTGGGTCGGACGATATGTAGATCATATTGATACAATTACAGATACTTCAGACCGTATAAGCACTCCTGATTTAGGAAACCGACATGCATACTTTAGTTTATGCTACCATAGTTCGACATTACAAGATCAATCCTGAAGATGAGATGAACGATCTTGGAGATTCTATATGCGGTGATGAACATCAAGAAGATACTTCAGTATTTTATCTGTACGACGGTAATTTCATTCAACGTCTTAAAATGGCGAGGAGCATATTATGGCCCAAGCATTCATTATATGTCTTCCTTGATTCAGTTACACACTCGTTTATTTATCCTCCTTAGGTTAGTTTAATTAATTTATTTTGATTCTTCAATCCGGATTGGATCCGGATTCATTCATCCCAAATCCAAATAATCCTTTGTGTCATTAAATAATACGGAAAGATTGATCATGCAATATTTTTTTCAGATGATTGGTCAGGAAAAAACGTATGTCTCTGACGATGACGCGTAAAATCGTTTGTACCAAAAATATTAGTGAACCCATTTGCAAACTGCATTGATGTTGGTACATATATACTCCATGTAACGACGGTGTCTACCGATCGACAACGAAATGTAGGGATCGAGTGAGGAAGATCGAAGAATTCCCTGGAGGGGTCGGAGGAGGGATTGGAGTAACAATGAAATGTTACTTTCATCGTATTTCTTTATTCAATTCAATTCAGATGCATGTAGCTCATGCTGCAGGTCTAACTCCAATTGGGGCAGAGGCCGCAATTGGATCCAAAGCTCCTGGTGATCACTTCTTGAATTTGAATGAATACGTGACGACAGATTTCTCCACAGACCAAAAAGTCGCCGCTGCCGATGATAACTCGAAACTCTAGCAATGATCGAATTGTCATATACCCAATTTGTGTACTACAAAACCATGTATAAAATTGTGGGCAGTTCCACTGTCCACTAACACTGAAAGTTGTCCTCGGAATGATCCCGCAAAAAGGATAGTAATTTGGATCGAATGACCCAGACAGAGCCTGCATATTGATCTTTCAAATGACACTAATTCTCTCCCGGCCCAAAAAATATACTTTTACAGCAAAAGATCTTTCAAATGATAACAATTCCTTCAAAATATCAACTTTAATTCTTCTTAATACTTAATTCATCCATATCACCTATCCATTTTATGTTAACCACCTTAATTAAGAAGCGGCGAATTCCGAAAAACATATTTAATAAGAGTTTATATCTGGTGCATGTGCCACCTCCTCTAATTTGATAATTATCCGAATTCGAATAAATATTAAATTTATAATTTTAACCTTTTCTAATATAATATTATAATAATCTACATGTAAATATTAAATATTTTAAACCATATTAGCAATAAAATATTAAAATTATAAAAGTATAAAACACTAATAAACCATTCTCAAATAATAAAAATATCAAATCCTTAATAAACCATTCTTATTTCTTATCCCCCTCTCTTAAGAGTTATCTAGGGTTTGTTCCCATTTCCCTTTTCTTTTTTTGCACAACCACACAAGTTAGAGTTTAGTTATTCCTTCTTCTCATCTTGGCCAACTTGTATTCTGTTTATCGAGTTCGTTAGATGACAATCAAGTAGCGCTACCTCAGGACACACACAAATGATAAATAAAAAAGAGAAGATGTTATCTTAAATATACAAGGACTAAACGACGCAACCATCCTCACCGATATCCACCGCCGCTGATCGTTGTCTACTTCTCCATCCCCATTCTAGAAACGATGACCACCGTTTCTTTCCGTGCACTGAAAGTTAGAAACCAGCATAATAGATCGAACAGAACAGATCTATCTGACACATTCATCATCCCAATTCATTCCGCATTGCATGCAATCCCAATTTCTTATGGTTTTTTAAAATTGTTGCTAAGGTAAAATTGCAAAATCTACCCTCCACCTCTACCTGAATTTATTTATTAACTAATTCTGATATTTATGCAATTATATATATAGGGGCAGCTTCTATTGAGAACCCTTAATATGAGAACTATGTGAAAACTTTAGATCTAGATCATTTACATTTAATAGTGATTTTTTTTTCATATTTAATTCAGTTAAGGACCATTACATCTACATCTAATGGTGATTTATTTTTTTCATATTTAATTCATTTAAGGGTGAAGATCCCCATGTACTATCAACACATAGGATTCAACAGTAGATATCAGGTTCTCAGATAATTCTCATTTAAATGGTTCTCAATATAATCGTTTTATATATATACGTGTGTCAGGAAGAAAAAGAAAAAAATGACAAGTGGATTGTCTTTGGGTTTTTTTATAAATGTTATTGGATACGGATATTTTAGTCGAATTCGGATACGGAATTTGAAATTCGAATACTAATCGAACGAATTCGGATTATCCGAACACTTAACAAATTCGAATTCGGATACAAGAGTACCCAGACCGAATTCGTCCGATTGACAAACCTAAAGTCATTGGGTTTAGTCCACCTAATTTAATTAACCCACCAGGTTAATTATAATTCATCCAACTTTATAGTTATAAATGATTCAATAAAAAATATAACAATAAGAATGATTGATATATTGGTTGACTAGATAAAATCATTGGAGAGATCTTAAAATTGAATTTCTTTATTTAACTTTTTATATAGATAATTATTTTTACCTCCTAATACTTAGTTAAATAATTATTTTTACTCCCTTAGTTAATTAACCTTTTTCTTTAGATAAATTATATAAACTTTCTAGATAATTAATCATATTGAACTCTTTAGATTTATATGATTAAATTTACCTTAATTAACTACCATCTGAGCCTCTGAGTGGATATGTTATTTGCATTTAGACCCTTAACAATTTTGGAGGTTGTTACACTACCAATAAGATTATCAAGGCATTTGACGAAGGCTTCGTATACCTTAAATCATGTTATCAGTTTAAGAAATTCGAATCAGTAATGTACCCTTCCCTTGATTATTATATATTATATTCTCTATTATAAAAAAAGTACTTTTCAGATGTAAATTATCATCCAAGGAGGCCTGAAGAAGGAGTCGATTGCATACCTTAACGTATAAACAAATCGTCGAAAGCATGTTCTCTTTTAAGTGATTCAGATCTGGAACACATATTTTTCCTTAATCAAACTCATTTACCAATTAATAATTCTAAGATATAAAAAATATTTCAAATAAACTCATTTATCTCATTCACTCTTCTTTTTTTAAATAAAGAAATAGTGTCACATCATGTACACGTTAACATTTTAAAATATATCAGCCATGAAGTCCTATAAAATCAAAACTAAAACATTTTCATAC
Source organism: Zostera marina (assembly GCA_001185155.1). Lineage (NCBI taxonomy): Eukaryota > Viridiplantae > Streptophyta > Magnoliopsida > Alismatales > Zosteraceae > Zostera > Zostera marina. The sequence continues at coordinate 635,052 of LFYR01001739.1, read as the reverse complement.
TTAAAATTTTATTCCTTTCCAATAATCTAATATCTGTTTGGGCTAATCAAATATGATTTTTTGATTTCAGATTGATAATAATTTTGAAATTCAAAATTATTTTGTGGATAACGAAAATCCAGCCCAATCAAGAAAGTCTTTGGGTATGTATGACTTTCCATTTAGGAGATGGAAAGAGGGTAGCTTTTACCGAGTTTGGAATATGATCACAAATCTAACTAATCGAACACTCTTTCTAACAAATTTTTACAATAACAAATAAAGAACTTAACCAACTTCACTAATTTTAAATAATTATGTGAATTTTTAAAATTTCGAATTATATTTCGTAGTGAATGTGAGTTTTATATATTTAAGGAGAAATTCAGGTGAAAACCCACTATTTGAGAACTTATCCTAGCCATTCATTATTAAACAAACCGGCAATTGATTTAATTATAGATAATAATTTTTTGACAAAGTAATTGTTCTTTGAACTATTAAGGTAGGAGTGAGAACGGGGTGCGTCGTCCCGGTCCCACGCCATCCACATCGTAGTGCTAACCGGGGACGGGGCAGATATGTTGGCCTGTTTTTATTTTTTTATCCCCATTTCCCTGTACTCTGTTGCCCCAGTCATATTCCGCGGAGAGTCTTGGGGCAAGGCAAAACCCGGAGGGGTCGCCCAATTTTTGTCCCGGTTTAAAAAAAAAAAAAATTTTTAATAAATTATATAACATTATATTAGATATAGCCGCCATTAAGGGTGATAACGGGGCGGGTCGCCTCGTTCCGCGCCTCGGTGGTAACCGGGGTCGGGGCAGATATTCTGCCCCGTTTTTCTTTTTTTTGCCCCATTGCCCCGGTCATATTCCGGGGCGGGTCTCAAGACGCGAAACCCGGGTGGGTCGCCTCGGTTTTTGAAAAAATTAATTTTTATCAATTTAAATTATATTAGATAAATGATTATTAAAATTAAATTTTTAAAAAAATAAGGTTAAAAGTTTACCCATTTTAAATTTAATTTTTTATAATTTCAGATGGGTCGCCCCCGACCCGCACCCCGTTTTCCCATAATGAGGCGGATACCGGAGTGCGGCCACACGCAACCTGCCTCGCCCGCAACCCGCCCCGTTCTCACCCTTAATGGATTAGCTTTTAAATCTTATGTATATTTTAGATTTACATTTTGTTGTTACTTTTAAAAATTAAGGTAAAAAAGTTTACCCATTTTAAATTTAGGTTTACTCTTTTAAATATTTTTTTTATAATTTATATTTTTTATTTTTAAACTCCAGACGGGTCGCGCCAAATCCGTCCCGTTCCGCGCCACGGTCACTATTGAGTTTGTTTACTCGTCGACCCAGGTGCCTTTTTGGGTGGACCCTGGCCGTTACAAAGTAAGGGCCGGAGTCGGCTCGAAAGGTGAAACTCCCATGATATTACCTATAAATAGGGACTTGGGAGCACTGAGGCAACGGGTTGGATTTCGGTGATTGTACGTGAGTGTGTGTTTGGATTTTAGATACCTTACATCAGTGGTGAACTTGATGTGAAAAGAATACATAGTTTGAAGTGATGGAGGAAGGTAACAAGCCCTCATGCCCTTCGAGGAAAGGGAGATGGAATTTACGGCTTCTCATAGTAGAGCAGGCTCAGAACCCTCAATGAACGAGTGGCGGTGAGGGAGCATGGAGTTTTAGAGGAGCGTCGGGAGGATTCGAGGTCTGAGATCGAGCCACCGTTTCAATATGCGTTCTTGCCATTCTCAAGGTAGATTATGTTTGTGCAGGCACCATGCAGAGAGAGGCACCTCCTATAGCTCTCGAGTGAGACATTGGCGAACCTTTCCTAATGGATTGCACGAGAGCTAGAAGCAACTTCATGTTTATTTTCTCAAGTTAATTGTGAAAAAGCAACATACCCTGAGTCTTAAGAGAAAGAGAGCACATTATATTTGCAGATGCATTGTTGAGAAACGAAACATATGATGTATTTGTTGTTTCGATGTGGTAGGCCGTCGTAGTGAGTTCACGGAGCAATTCCAACGAATCGAATTTGAAACGAAATCTTTCCGAAGAAAGGCCTGAGAAGAAAGGAAGTAAATCTCCAAGAGTGGAGCCTGAGACGGGGAAATTTTTCTTAGAAAATTCAATGTTATCTTTTTTTTTTTTTGAATCTCAATTTTATAACTCTTGATTACAATTAACTACTCCACGACTTCCTTAACTACTAACAAATACGATCCTAATAATTGATGAGGTCTTCTTGAACGGTGGGGTGGGTACATCGCCAACTCTGGATCCAACTAGGTCCTACTTCTTCCTCCTCCATTCATTCTACTTCCTCCCCAATCAGTAAAGCCTCCTTCAACCTCTGTCGCACTTCCTCCAACTCTAATTAAACCGTTCTACGTCAAGTCTTCTGAAGAGAATCGAAGATTTAATAGCTAGATATAATAGCTAGATATAATAATTAATGGACATTATTTTTTATAAAATTTTGAAAATGATCGAATTTGATATTCAGCAAATTCTACATTTCCATAAAACGAATCTGCAATGAAATATAATATCAAAATGATATTCAGAGATTGGAGTTGGGTCCTTTCTACTGTTTGGTGTTGCATTTTATCGATTGCAAGCCAATGGTTTGTTACAACCTTGGAAACTGACAATCTAACGAGATACGTTCCTTAACTGACTTTGGTCAATAAGTCGGGGCTCGTTACATTAGATATTTCATTACCTCCGCTCCTTTTAAATCAAATATTTCATTACCGGTCCATCCGTCAGCTTTAATCGCAAGAATCGTCGCCTTAGGTCTTGGTCGCCAATTTTTCATGAGATATTTTACATTCCGAATCCATGATATTGATGAAGAAGGTTGATGACAGGCTTTATCACCATTGAGAATAAGTAATAATCCTTTTTTCAGCATTTGTGTTGCATCATATAAATGCCAGCCAGATGACTCAGATTAATAAAAGGTTATTCTACATTTTTTTGGTGAGAGTTTAAACAAGAAGCCTGGATATTTATATTGAAATGATTTTCCAAAATATAGAAAGAAATCAAGTTTTTTAATTATTTGATTGATTTTTATATGGATTTTTTAGAATAAAGATTAATATTAAAGATTCTAATGAATCCTCTCATATCAAATCTTTTTATTTTAAATTTACAATTGCACCCTCCTATTTTTTATTATTATTACTGCATTTAATTAGTAAGAAAATATCATAAAATGTTTAATTATATTTATAGTTTTAAGTAGTTTGGTAAAGTAAAATTCATTTTGAAAAATATTATTTCGATCTATTTTCATTTAATAAATTTTCAATATCTTCCTCCCTTTTCAAGTTCGGTTTTTTCCATATCGACTTTTCAAAGTTCGAATTCCTCCAATTAAACATTTCCTCTCAGGTTCAATTTAGACCCAAAAAGGGCTCGACCTTAACCCCCCCCATAAATGAGCTCGACTTTAGCCCAAAAAGGAAGGGCTCGACTTTTGTCATTTGTGATTTTTTCCAAAACCAAAGACCAAGAGTATGAAGCCCAAATCCTGTTAACTAGTGGGTAAAAAGAGTATGAATGGTCCACTAAGGTGTAGGACTTCAGTTCACAAAAGAATCATCCTAGGTTGACACTCAGACATTCACTCTTAAAAATGGCCAAAATTTTATTTAAAATTTGGGATTTTTCGGTCAATTTTTTTGTTATCATATACGATTTTGGCAAATGAAAGTAGGCTTAAAAAGAGACCTAATGATGAAGGAGAGTATTTTTATTTTTTATTTTTTCCCAATCACATGACCTCTTAGGTTGGGGGGAGAGAACACCTATATATACCCAACTTATAGGCTGGTTCAAAGATAGTCAGTATACATACACATCAGGCATACCACAATTATTGTGTCAATATAAAGTTTGATAGATTACTCAGTAGATGATCGATCTTAGGAGTTTATGTTACCGAACCTAATACATATACCCAACATATGAAAGTAACTTATTAGGTTCAAGGGTGTTACGGATCGGAATAGGCAAATCTTGACAGGTTCAAGGGTGTTACGGAATAGGCAAATCTAATCCAGATTAGTTTAACTGGTTAGCTGTAACTAACTAAATAATAGTATAAATAATACTGTAATGAGCATTGTCAGAAAAAATGAAAATATAATCAATCACTCTGATTTAGTTACAATAAAGGGTACAATACTTATTAATCGGCGAATCTAGAATTTTTTTTCTCTGAGGTGCTAATTTAAAATCATTAAATGAAATTCAAAAATATATATTTTTTAATTCAATTGTTTTCGACGATGTGTCGTATTTTGGTACCGATACCAAATATCATCCTTACTAAGTACTAACACTAGAAAATTAATAAATCTTTTTCAACATATGTTACTAAAATATCATTCAACCAAAAATTATCCATACGATAGAAATTCATGTTGGCGTGGTCAGCAAGGTTTCATTTGCAAATAATATATTTTTATTTGATTTTGGTCATTTGGATTGTATTCATTTATCTTCTTTTGCAATCCCGGATCAAAAGATAATTTACTTACATCGAGTCGCTCTCGAGATGGTTATGGATTAGACGATGAAGTTGAAATTAATTGATTTATTATAAGTTTTTTTATTATAAATTTGTTCATTGTTTATCTATATGTAAAAAAATCTAAATTAATAAAAAAAATTTTGAAGCAATTAATAAAAATTTAACAATAAGGAATGTGGATAAAAAATACCTTTGTCACACACTCAAGTGAAGTGGAGAAAGAGAAGCCAATAATTAAATGAATGGAGGTGTGAAGTTGTGGTTTTGAGGAGCTGGGGAGAGTGGAGACCAAAAAAAAGAATGGATGGAGACGGAGGAGGAGGAGGAAACGAAATTTTAAAATCCCTAGATGGACAGTTGAATGGGTAATTAACTAATTGAGGTAAATACTAAATAGTGATAAATTAATTATTAATATAATTAAGATTTATAAAAAAAATTATAGTTTACCTTAAAGTTTATAAAAATAAAATATTTAAAAATTATTATAAGTTTTAAATGGTAGTTATAAAAATAATATATACATATGTATTTTATTTTTATGTATTATAACTTGTAAGTATATATTATTTTATTTGGGGGGCTCAATTCCCTCTACATTCGCCACTGATTTTAGATGTTTCCAAATTTTGACCCGAACCCATTTTAAAACTCTGGTTCGGGTTTGGGTCAGGGCAAACCCGACCCATGCCTATTCCTACTTTCAGCCAATTTAAGACGGAGGATGGTAAGGAGCTAACCCTTGAAATAATTTACCACCTTAGTTAAAAAATTACAAATTACAATACACAAAATAGAAGTAGAGGAGCTAAACATTTTAATAGAACATATTTTCCTGAGGACAAGTTAAAAATTATGTATATTTAGATAATAGCACTAGAGGAGCTCGAAATTGACTCTGAATATATAATTGGACACTAACAAATACATAATAATTTCGACACAACATACACACATACAATCTAACTATTACCTAAGAAATTCATATTGAAGGATAAAATAATATCCAAAAGAATTCATAATTAGATCAAGAATTATTGAAGGAATAAACGAATAGATAGATTAGAACTACAAGATGATAAACTATTGGGAAAATCTGAATCCGGATAACGTTTTATAGAAACTGTTGGTACCATAGCCCATCCAGACGGACCATGGGTCGAACAGACCATAAGTCCCAAAAGGCCCAGGAGAGTCTCCTATAAGTAGCTCCCCTGCTCTAACAGGGGAGGAGGTTGATAATCACTAGGAAATATACTAGAGTGTTGTGTGTTTGTGAACCCCCTAGCGCGAACCCACACACCATCAGTAGTGAACCTGACGTGAAACGAATAAAGCAGCCGACGAAAGAGGAAGGATGACCATTGGAAGTGAGTATCACGTAGGAGAGAGCTCGAGGCATCATAGTGAGAGGCTTCAGGAAGGACCTGAAAGCAGCCTGGCTGAATGACTTAGATGAAGACTCAGACAGAATCGAGCCCTGTTTGTTGTATAGGAAAGACCGCGTCGCCAAGGATTAGCGACAGGCGCGAGAACGCGAAGCTCTCCAAGCTGGTCTCCGCCCTGCAGGAAAGCCAGCGGTAACTTTAGGAGAAGGTCCTCCAACTCACGACCGATCGTCTCAACGAACGGAGTGGGAGGCAGAGCTGGGGGCGGAGATCCCAGCAACGGTGCGGCCGTAAGGGTATACGGGGCTGGAGGAGAGGCCTTGGCACAACACCTGTTGGAAGGCAAATATCCTCTAGGCTGGAGGATCGATCTTAAAGATCCCCTCTTACAAAGGGAGACACGGACCCTGATGAACCAGAAGACCACCTATACTCGTTCAGGACCAACGCATGGAGGACTGAACAAATAAGAAAGACATTTGGTGTTGAATGTTCCGAAGGGCTCTTACGGGTGACGCGATTGCATACTAAGTGAAATCTTAATCACAATACAAGAGCTTTTTCAAATCTCTACTTTTAGCTTCATATTTTCATTTTCAACATTGACCATCTTCATAAGCTTCCAACGTTTCCAAGGTTGTGTACGTCCAATTGCTCTTTACTCAAAGCTCTCACTGCAAGAAAAGAGGTCTACAACGACGATTTTGGATCGTCGTTAAATTTCAAGAAGGATTTTAAAGAAAACACGCGATGTTAGCGACGATAAAGATTTTTAAGTACTAAAAGACGTATCCCAAAGTATCCAATACGCAGAGGAGGGGGGAGTACTGGTGATACAGTATCCCGAACACGGTCACAACCTACCAGCAACTAGAAGTCCGGATAGCCTAAGATGAGTTAAGGTATCTATTCTAGGGTTGGGGAGGCCCCAGGTCGAATCCTAGGAAGATCGACTTTCCTGAGGATCGACTTCCCTGGGATCGACTTTTGAATAAAGTCGATCACCAGGAAAGTCGACCCCCAGAAAGTCGATCTCTGGAAGTCGATCCTGGGACCCAATCTGATCAGTTTGGCAGTTAGGCGGTTACTGCCCAAATGACCATATTGCCCCCATAAGAACCCCTATAAATAGAGGGCACCCTCCACTCATTAAAGGCAAGTCATTTGGAGAAGAAGGATTCCTAGCGAAGCAGAGCTCTGCACACTTGAGTTCCGGTCCGGTTTCCCGCGGAGCTCCCCGCTGGGTTTCACCACTGAAAAGACACCCACCGGAGAAACCCCGTTCTCACTAGCATATGGAATGGAAGCACTAATCCCAACAGAGCTAAGCATTCCAACAGTCAGAGTATTATCCTATGACATGGAAGAAAACATGAGATCATGTGCGATAACTCTGGACTTAGTGGATGAGCTTAGGGATAATGCACAGGCAAAGAATGCAGCTTACAAACAAAGTATCGCTAGATACCACGACAAGAATGTCAAGGGTAAAGCGATAAGAAAAGGAAGTCTAGTATGGAGAAGAGCGAGTGTCGGTAGAAAAGACTGCTCTAAAGGCAAACTAGGCGCAAATTGGGAAGGACCATATGTGGTGGAAGAAGAACTCCGACCAGGCACGTACAAGTTAAAGCGGGAAGATGGAACAGGCATTCCTAATACTTGGCACGCAGATAACCTACAGTTGTATTTTTAAACAATTAAGTAGGATTATAATTACTCTCGTAATAGTTTGAACTATGTAACTAATACGTTATTTAGTTAACTACCAGAACACTTGAAAAGACATTCCATATATTGATTTAAAAAGAATTACAGAGGAATGTAAATTATAACAGTTAACTATTATTAGTAAACAGAACACTCAGAAAACATTCCATATATTGATTAAACATGAATTACAAAGGAATGTATATTACAAGGATAAGATAGAGGATTTAATCTATTTTAGGAGGAGGGGGTGCATCCTTAGAGCCCTCTGCATCGTTGTTATCTTGATCTTCTACGGAGAAATCTTTATCAACGTCAGCAAGCGCCTCTAGAACCTCCTCTTCTTCTTCATTCTCCTCAGCCTCTTCTTCCGCAAGCGCCCGATCTCGAACTTCGGTAGCTTCCTTGGGGTACTTGCGGGCCCAGTCATGGACATCCGCAGCCTCGAAACCAGGGCAAACATGAGGGCCCAGATCAACCAAGTCATTATAATCTCGCACATTGGCAAGATAATCAACTTTGAGCTTTTCCAGATGGTTGATCATACGTTGAAGCTCCTCAGTTGCTTGTCGAGCTTCTTCAGTTGCTTGTCGAGCTTCCTCAGTCAAGCGTTGGACCTCCTCAGTTTTTGCCTGGTCCATTTCCTTCAGTCGCATTATTAATTTCTGATTATCATCCTGCGACTTCAACAACTTCTTATTCTCTTCATGGCTCTCACCCAGTCGGTCGGAAAATATGGAGTTCTGTGTCCGACAGGATTCAAGGTTCACCTCAACATTCTCACGCTGACGGTCAAGATCGACAATCATCGAATCTTTAATCAAGATCTTGGCACGTTCAGCGGTCAGTTCCAGCTCTGCAGCCCCCAATTCCTCCTTGATTTTGGAGATTTCCTGCTCTTTATCTCTCAAGAGATTCCTTTGAGTAGCCCAATCCGCAGACAACTTCTTATTGGTGGCAGATAGAGTTGAGGCGTCCGAAACCTTTTGCGAAACCTCGCCTTCCAGATCTTTGCATCGGCGCTTCACCTTCTTCAGCTCGTCTTCCATAGACTGATAGTCACGGAGACGAGACAAAGAAGAGAGGCGGCCCTGAAACAAGTAGGTGAGCTGCAAAAAAAAAAGGGATGGGTAAGGACACGCTCATAAAAATAACCAAAATAAGAGCACTCACGTTGCTCAGGTTCTGTCCTATCTCTTCAACAGTACGGTCCATCGGATACCCAGAGATGGCCCGCAGTGTAGTCCGGGCGGTATCCGTATCAGGGGTCAGAAGAAACTTGGACCCATAATTCCGGGGGTGTGCACCTTGGTACCCCGGCAGTTGTGTCTCCCGAGTGGAAGAATAATTGTAGCGACCCCGGGAGAACTCCCCAGCATAAAATCTCCGGCGCGGAGGAGTTCGTCGCCTGGGAGAATGTCTCCTCGACTTCCTTGGAGGAGATGAGGTGGTCCTGGAGGGAGGAGTTCGTTCTTTTCTTCTTCTCCTCTCAGAGATCTCTTTTTCAGTAGTTTTCTCAGTCCGCTCAGACTGAACCTCTTTCTCTGTGGTTTTCTCTGTTGCTTTCCGTCGCTCCTCTTCTGACAGAGTAGGGAAGAAGTCGGAGAGCCTCGAAGCAGCAGGAGACTGCCCAGGAGTAGTGTCTTTAGGTACCTCCGGAGGTACCTCCCCGTCCTCAGTTCGTTGAGCTTCATTAGGAGGAGTAGGGGACTTCGCCATGGTATAGGCATTCTCTAGAGCACGCTGCCTCAGATGATCGGCATCAGAAGGCTTGGAGGCAGCGGCATAAACCTTTGAACCCGTCTCATTTTGCCCAACGCGTTCAGGGACACCTCCGGGGTTTTGCATATAAAAATCTGCAAGGAATAAAAACGGAATTAGAAAATGCATATGTATAGAAAAACGTAAAAAGGAAAAACAGGCAAAGGAAGACCTTGTCGGTTAAAAGTATCTTCAATCGCGTGACCGACAGGCACAGCGATAGGATGCAAAAAGGCCAGCTTTTGCACGGAAGCTCCCTCTTCCTCAGTCAGATCAGGACGAGGAATAGGTTTGCGGCCACTAGTGGATGCAGGGAGAAGTCTGCTACCAGGGCATAACCTGCAATCCACAAAAATAAACTCACTCTTGTTCCGCCTGGTCGGAGGATCTTTCAAGAGGGCAGAGTGAGTGATAGATATAGCACGGCTGGCACATGCAATGAAAGGGCTGCCCTTCTTCGGATTTTGGAATGTGAAGAAGTGGAAGAACAGCCGAGCAGTAGGGACTATGCCAGCATCCCTGAGAACGTTAATAAATCCCCGGACATAGAAGAAAAAAGCGGCACCCATCTGGGAGATGCACAATCCAGAGTATAGAAGTATTTCACTAATTATGGAAGGGATCGGAAGGATCGGAAAATTAGTGAAATATACACGATGGAGTGCCAGCATGAAATAGGGGGCACGTCGCCAGTGTTCTCAGAGGGGTACGCCCAGTACACTCTCTCCCTAAGCTCTAACCCCCTCAAAATTCTTTGGGCGGCATCTAAGGAAAGGGTGTTAGAGCAGCTACCCGCGTTAGAAGAAAGGGGGTAGCCCGGAATGTCAGTCAGAGAGACTGCACAGAAGGAACCATACCCAGTCCCATATTCGCCCCGGTCAAGGATAGGGACGACATGGAAACCGTTACGAACGAGAACGGACCACTGACGCCAAGAACCATCCATTTCCCGATAGAAGGATAGGGCGCTTTTCTCCTCGAGGGGAGAAGGAAAGGGGTATTTATCCTTCGTCTCAGAGGGGTAACCCAAGGGAGACCTTTCCAAAATGTGAATGTTTTGACTACGAACTTCGGGAGGAAGTTGAACGGAACTGTCCGTAGTCACAGATAAAACCCCCGAAGTAGGAGTCTCCTCAGGAATGGAAGTCAAAATAATAGTGGGAGGAGGAGTCCTAACAACGGAGGGAGGGGTTCCTCCAATATCTACATCCTCCGAGGAAGAAGAGTAATAGGAGGAGGAACCCGAGCTTCCCGAGCTAGATGTGGAAGACCCCGAACTGGAACGTGCGGGGGAAGAGTGGGGAGCACCTACAAACAAAAAGAAACAAATAAAGAGTAAGTTACGAAATAAATAATAAATGAGTAACTTACTAGGTACGGGCTTGCGCGTACGACGGGAAAGAATTTTTCTCTTACTTCCAACAGGCAAGGAGGAAGGCGAAGCTCTAGGCTCCGTTACGACAGGAGCAGCCTCAGGTTGAGGAGGAGCATTCTGAACATCGATAGTAGCAGACACTGTCTCGGCAGCATCAACCTGAGGAGTTTGAAGGATGGCATCAATAACCTCATTAAGAGAAGGGTCTTGCTGCGAGTTCTTGTCAGAAGACATTATGAACCTGCATGAAGAACATAGCAAGTCAGCTCAAGTCATGACAAAAGTCGATCCCAAGAAAAGTCGATCCGGACTTCAGGGAATCGAACTTGCAAACATAAGGGAAGTCGACCTCAGAAGTCGATCCCAGGGAAGTCGACCTCAGAAGTCGATCCCAGGGAAGTCGGCCTTCGGGAGACAAGGATCTCATGAAGTCGATCCCAGTAAAAACGCGTCAAACCTCACAAAGTCGGACCACAGTCCAATGGGGAACAACTTCGAAAGGGACCGACTATTCAGAAAAGTCGGACCCCAAGGAAGTCGAACCCGGTGCAGCCTCGGAAGAGTCCGATAACAAAAGTCGGACCCCAGAAAGCTGCACCTCCAAGGCTCAAGTCGAAGCCTCACGCACGCTGGAAGTCGAAGCGAAGAAGCTGGAAGTCGAAGCGGAGAAGCTGGAAGTCGATGCGCAGAAAGTCGATCACTCGGAGCAAAAGAAACAAGTGGGAAGAAAGTGAACTCCCCTCCGCTATTTATAGGGGAAAGTCGAAGACGAACCGTCGCGGGCACTGTTCATCCGGGTCGACCCGTTGGGCCGGGAAGCCCACGGGCCCGGCAGGCCCACGACGGCCCAGTCCGCGAAAAACCCCAAAATCCAACTAAATGGCATCGACATTCCAGGAAAATTCATCGACATTCCAGAAAAACCTTCGACATTCCGCAGAGAATTGAGTTCGACATTCCCAAAAAAGGGATAGACGTCGACATTTGGCACAGAATTCGATGCCTTCAGAGGAGAAGGACAAAATCGACATTCTGTAGAAAGTTGAGTCCGACATTCCCAAAAAAGGGGGACAGACGTCGACATTTGACAAGGAAGTCGATGCCTTCAAAAGAAAGGTCAGGATCGACATTCCGAGAAAATTGAGTTCGACATTCCCAAAAAAGGGGGATAGACGTCGACATTTGGCAAGGAAGTCGATGCCTTCAAAAGAGAAGGACAAGATCGACATTCCGAGAAAAATTGAGTTCGACATTTCCAAAAAAAAAAAAGGGGGATAGACGTCGACATTTTGCAAAGAATTCGATGCCTTCAAAAGAGAAGGACAGAATCGACATTCCCCAGAAAAATAAGTTCGACATTCCCAGAAGGAGGATAGGCGTCGACATTTACCAAGGAATTCGAAACCTCCAAAAGAAAGGTCAGGATCGACATTCCGCACTACTCTAATCGACATCCTCAGAAAAAGATGAGATCGACATTTTTGGGCAACATCGACATTTCCAGGGAGAAATGAGATCGACTTGTTAAAAATCCGACACCTTTAGAAAAGGATCAGCAGTAATCGACATCCTCAGAAAAAGATGTAATCGACTTTTTAAACAACATCGACATTTCCAGGGAGAAATGAGATCGACTCGTTGTCAAAAATCCGACATCTTCAGAAAAGGACAAAAAAATATGGTATTGACCAAAAGAAAATATCGGTTACACTAACGTACTTCAAAGTAAAGGTGTAAGTCGAATAAAGGAAAAGGTAAAAACATATTTATTCAAAATTACAAAAATGATGAATGAAAAATTTTACAGGTTCCTAATTAAAATTAATACGGCGACGTAAGCGGCGAGGGACCTGATCCAGCGGGGAAGCACCGCGGCGGGGACGCCTTCGACGTCGGCCACGAGAAGGGACAACAGAAGAAGAGGCAGGCGGAAGATCGCCACCAGACCATTCTTCAAAAATGGATTCCCTAGCAGCAACAGCAACACTCTGCCGCTCAACAATAAGCTGGCGCAGAGAAGGAAGATCCAAGGTCGACGACCGAGGATCCAGAATATTCAAAATTCGATCCAGCTCCTCAATCTCTCCCTGAATAAAATCAGCAAAGAGACTCACAAGAAGAGCCATGGATGGATGAAGGAAAAGGAGAACCTAGGGGTCCTATTTATAGACCCTAGGACAGCACAAAAGGACAAAAATGGCAAAATCGACTTTTCAAACAAGGGATCGACTTTTGACCAAAAAGCACCAGGAATCGACTTTTTAACAAAAGTCGACCAAAATCAACAAGGGATCGACATTTAGCAAAAGTCGAGGAAAATCAACAAGGGATCGACATTTAGCAAAAGTCGACCAAAATCAACAAGGGATCGACTTTTTCTTCCCACATAAAAGGGGTGCAGAAAAAAGAACCCAGACAAGTTGGAATTGCGGAGGCACACCAAGACAGGAGGGTGTAACACGAAATGCTCCTGAGGAATCGTGGAAGTCCACAACTCGGACGGGGATACGGCAGCAAAACGAGCTGAGCCATATAAAGATATTTGAACTCCTACTATTACTGGACGCAGTAACAAAGTAGGACGCCAAATTAACTCTACCTGCGGAAGAACGTGGATAGAGAAAGTCTTAATGGTAACAGAGTCAGGATGCGTATCCCATCCAAAGCAGAGTGAACCTCACCTACGGAAACGTAGTGTTAGACGAGGGATATACTCAAAAGTGAACCCCACCTACGGAAGAACGTAGGTTAGACGGGGAACACATCGGCAAAGAGTGAACCTCACCTACGGAAACGTAGTGTTAGATGAGGGATATACTCAAAAGTGAACCCCACCTACGGAAGAACGTAGGTTAGACGGGGAACACATCGGCAAAGAGTGAACCTCACCTACGGAAACGTAGTGTTAGACGAGGGATATACTCAAAAGTAAACCCCACCTACGGAAGAACGTAGGTTAGACGGGGAACACACGGCAAAAGTGAACCCCACCTACGGAAGAACGTAGGTTAGACGGGGAACACATCGGCAAAAGTGAACCCTACCTACGGAAGAACGTAGGTTAGACGGGGGACACATCGGCTAAACACACACCCCATTCTACAAAAATGTAGACAGAGGGGCAAGTGTCCAAGAGTAAACCTCACCTACGGAAGAACGTAGGTTAGACGAGGGACATACTCAACAACAATCCTCACCTACGGATGAACGTAGGTAGACGAGGAGTCACACTTAGCCTCAGTCGCAGAAAGGCGAGCAAAAGGAGGGGGCAAGTATTCAAACAACAATCCTCACCTACGGATGAACGTAGGTAGACGAGGAGTCACACTTAGCCTCAGTCGCAGAAAGGCGAGCAAAAGGAGGGGGCAAGTATTCAAACAACAGTCCTCACCTACGGATGAACGTAGGTAGACGAGGAGCCACACTTAGCCTCAGTCGCAGAAAGGCGAGCAAAAGGAGGGGGCAAGTATTCAAATAATAATCCTCACCCACGGATGAACGTGGGTAGACGAGGAAGCACACTCAGCCCCTATCGCAGAAAGGCGGAAAAAAGGAGGGGGCAAGTATTCAATTAATAGTCCTCACCCACGGATGAACGTAGGTAGACGAGGAAGCACACTCAGCCCCTATCGTAGAAAGGCGGAAAAAAGGAGGGGGTCGGGTACTCTCAAAACCCGCCACAGGGAAGAGAACCCAAACAGTGCTCAACGACAGCTCAGGCAAGGCGTCAAGGTGGGCAAGTAGGGTTCCGCGGGAGAATCAGGCCGGACAGGTGTGCAAGGAGTAGGCTTCGGCTGGGACAAACCGGACAATAGTTGGCAAAAGCACGTGACAACCTCCGTGGAAGCATAGATACAACCTCGCAGGCGTGGAAGGGGGGGAGTACTGGTGAGAGAGGATCTTACATCCAGGGACATCACCAGAAATCCACATCCCAGCACGCAAAGAGGGGGGGAAGACTGATAGTACAGGGTCCGACACACACACCATAGTACTAAAAGACGTATCCCAAAGTATCTAATACGCAGAGGAGGGGGGAGTACTGGTGATACAGTATCCCGAACACGGTCACAACCTACCAGCAACTAGAAGTCCGGATAGCCTAAGATGAGTTGAGGTATCTATTCTAGGGTTGTGGAGGTCCCAGGTCGAATCCTAGGAAGATCGACTTTCCTGAGGATCGACTTCCCTGGGATCGACTTTTGAGTAAAGTCGATCACCAGGAAAAGTCGACCCCCAGAAAGTCGATCTCTGGAAAGTCGACCCCTGGACCCAATCTGATCAGTTGGGCAGTTAGGCGGTTACTGCCCAAATGACCAGATTGCCCCCATAAGAACCCCTATAAATAGAGGGCACCCCCCACTCATTAAAGGCAGGATTTTTGGAGCGAAAGGATTCCTAGCGAAGCAGAGCTCTGCACACTTGAGTTCCGGTCCGGTTTCCCGCGGAGTTCCCCGCATGGCGCTTGCTTGCGCGTCTTGGAGTACTGGTCGGGTTTCACCCCCATCAGTATCTATATACTACAGTTGTTTATAAAGCACTATCTAATAAGCTGACTCAGTATTCATATACTGTAGTAAGCTTTGAAGAGAAAAGGCATGAATATAAATATATATAATATTATAATCTTTTTATTGTTATTCAACCATTTGTGTATCAAGTATTTGCAGGTAATTCCGTATTTAACCTGCCTAATCGAAAAAGAGGCTATTATCCCCCCTTATAGCCTCGAATCTCGATCAAACAAGTGGTATCAGAGCCAAGTTGCGTTGAAGTCAGACTAACATCTCACAACAACAACTATGGAACCAAATGGTGAATACAGTACTGGTCTTGCATCGAACAAACCCCTAGGTTCGATGAAGTAAAGTATGACTTCTGGAAAAACAAGATGAAGTTATACTTGAAGTCAATCAACAATGGAGTCTGGAAGATCACATTGGAAGACTATGAAATTCCAACAAGCAAAGAAGAGACTTTGGGAGAAATGGATATCCTCAAGGAAAACAACAACTCAAGAGCATTGAATGCTCTATACGGGGCACTCAATGAATCTTAGTATAGTAGAATTCAATGCTTAGATACAACTCACAAGGTATGGAAAGCATTGGAGGATCTGCATGAAGGAACCTCCCATGTTAAAGAAAACAAGTTGTTACATGCTACCTCTCAGTTTGAAAGATTCTCTATGAGGGAAGACGAGACTATCGCAGAAATGAACATTAGACTATCACAAATAGTCAATGATCTGGCTGGACTAGGGGATCCAGTAACTGAGAAAAAGTAAGTAAGCAAAATTCTGAGGAGCCTTCCAAACAAGTACTACTCCAAAAGGAATGCTATCCAAGAGGCTCATGATCTCAACAAACTTACAGTCGTGGAACTCTGTGGAAATCTGATGGCTTATGAAAAAGAAAGATTCATCTCTAGAGCTAAAGAAGAGAAAAAGGATATTGCTCTTAAAAGTCAATCTGACAATGAAACATCAGAGGATGATCTAGCAATGATCACTAATCATCTGAGAAGATATCTAAAAAAGAGGAAAGAGAAGAAAGACTCAAGGTCAAGTCATCAGAAGTTCGACAGAAAAATGAGCAAGGAGTCAAAAGAACGAATCTGTCATATATGCTACAAGCCTGGACACATCAAACCAGAATGTCCTTTGCTAAAGAGAGATAAAGAAAATCATGCACAATGGACAGACTCTGACTCGGATCAAGAAGACTGCCTCATGGCTCATGAAAGCGACTCTGAGGTAAGTTTTCTAAATACTAGATTTAATTCTTTAGAAGAAGCATATCTAGAGTTAATGGAAAAATATAAAAAAGAGAAAAAATTAACTAAGTCATTAAAACTAGAATGCATGAATAAATCACACATAGATCAATCTATTAAATTAGAAGAATCACAAAAAGAATACATGCAATTGAAAGAAAGAAATCTAAAACTCACAAGTAAATTAAACAAAGATAAAGAAAAAATTAAGATACTTAAGAGTCAAAACTTTGAATTGCTTAATATTTTAGAATCTGAAGAGAATCAACCTAAGGAAATAGATGAAGATAAGATTGAATTGCTAGAATTAAAAATAGATAATTTTGAAGAAGATATTATGTTAAAAAAAAAAGAATCAATCATGCTCAAAACAGATATAGAATCTAAGGATAAAATCATACTTGAGCATATAGAAACTATACAAAAATTATCTGAAAAATATAATAACATACAATTACAAATCAAAAGAATAGATCAAAAGAATAATGTTATTGAAAAATTCTTAAATAGATCAACCAAGCTAGATGACATGTTGCAAGGTTCAAGCTCAGGTCAAAAGAAATTTGGCTTAGGGTTTTAATCAGATGCACCTATCAAAAAACCTCCACATGCTTTAACTTATAATAATTATTTTGTGAGAGAATCTAGCTACAAAAAACCTATTCATCTTAAGAAAAAGAAAAATATAGCTAAGATGAATCAATCATCCAAAACAAAAATGGATGACCAAGGATGAGTTAAAAAATTATAAGCAAATCAACTATGTTAATTCATCTGGACCCAACACAGTATGGGTACCAAAAGATTCTTCAACTATTTCAGGAAAAACAGGTGTCAAAATGGTTGTTCGACAGTAGATGCACAAGGCACATGATTGGCGATTCAAGTCTGCTGACAGATTTGACCGACTGGCCTACTACTAAGAAGGTCAAGTTCGCTGACAACAACGAAGGTACCATTATAGGTATAGGTAATATAGGTAATATAGATACACCTTTTCTTAGAGATGTCTACTTAGTTAATGGCCTTAAAGACAATCTTATCAGCATAAGCTAATTATGTGATAATTATTGCATAGTTAAATTTGAAAAATATCTATACTCAATCATTAACTCCAAAGGAGTTATAATTGCTAAAGGATATAGGAAAAACAATGCTTATTCCATAACCTTTAGTCCCTCCAAGCCAACTCATGACTTCTACATGATTGTAGCAAATGATGAAAAGACCTTATGGCATAGAAGGTTAGGTCACACCAGTTACTCTCGATTATCCAAACTATCAAAAGAAGAACTGGTGACTGAACTACCTAAAATAGCATATGAGAAAAGAAATCTCTGTGATGCTTGTCAAAAAGGGAAACGGCATAAAAGCTCATTCAAATCCCTTACAGATATTACTACGTCCAGACCTTTGTAACTTCTACACATCGACTTATTTGGGCCAACCCAAACTCAAAGTCTTGGCGGAAAAAGGTTCACATATGTAATACTAGATGATTACTCAAGGTTTACTTGGGTATTCTTCTTACGAAATAAGAGTGACTCATTCAACGAGTTCTCATCATTTTGTACACATGTACAAAATGAGAAGGATGTCGCCATAAAAAGAATCAGAAGTGATCATGGAGGAGAATTCGAGAACTCTGAGTTTGAAATTTTTTGCAAAACTCATGGAATAAAATATGAATTTTCTTTTCCCCAAGCACCCCCTCAGAATGGAGTTGTTGAAAGGAAAAATAGAACTCTATAAGAGATGAGTAGATTTATGTTACAAGAACATGATTCACCACAGTATCTCTGGGCAGAAGCTGTTAACACATCCTGTTATATACTAAACAAGGTGATTATAAGAAAAACCTTGAACAAAACTCCATATGAGATATGGAATGGAAGAAAATCAAAAGTCTCATATATCAAGGTCTTTGGATGCAAATGTTACGTTCTCCGAACAAGAGGCAACCAAGACAAATTTGCTAAGAAGTCTGATGAAGGTATTCTGGTAGGATACTCTAGAAGGAGCAAAGCGTACAAAATTATTCTCAAAGAAAAACAAATAATGATCGAATCATTACACGATGACTTTGATGAATCCACTCAGACAACCATTATAGAAGAAGACGAAATAGTTCCAGAGCCAGAAATCATCATTCCAACTGAAGAAACTACCAATGACGAAATCGAAGTCTCTGAGCCTCCATCCAACAGGTTACTCAGAAACCCACACTCCACTGATCAAATGATTGGTGACCATCAAGCTGGTGTTAGAACCAGATCATCCATTCAAAGAAACAGTGTTCTTGACTGTTTTGTCTCTCAAATTGAGCCCAAGAAAGTTGATGAAGCCCTCGACGATAACTACTGGATTCAAGCTATACAAGAAGAACTCAACCAATTTGAGAGAAATGATCTATGGGAACTAGTTTCAAAGCCAAAAGATACATCAATCATTGGAACAAGATGGGTATTCGGAAACAAGCTGGATGATGATGGAACTACAGTCAGAAACAAAGCTAGACTGGTTGCTCAAAGATACAATCAACAAGAAGGAATAGATTATGATGAAACCTTTGCACCAATAGCTAGACTAGAATCCATCAGAATGCTCCTATCCTTTGCGTGCTACAAGGATTTCAGATTATATCAAATGGATGTAAAGAGTGCATTCTTGAATGGAATAGTAAATGAACAAGTATATGTCAGACAACCCCCCGGATTCGAAGATTACCAAAACCCTGATCATGTTCTTAAACTTAAGAAAGCCCTCTATGATCTGAAACAAGCACCCCGAGCTTGGTATGAAAGACTAAGAAACGTTCTCATTTCTCAGGAATTTAGAATGGGGAGTATAGATAACACATTTTTCATTAAAAATGTCAAAAGAGACATTATTCCAATCCAAATCTATGTTGATGACATTATATTTGGATCAACCGATGCTACTCTGTGTAAGAAATTCTCCAAACAAATGGAAGATTAATTTGAAATGAGTATGATGGGAAAGTTGACTTTTTTGTTAGGTCTACAAGTCAAACAGAAGGAGAATGGAATATTTCTAAGCCAAGTCAAATATGCTAAGGAATTGATAAAGAAATTTGACTTGACTGAATCAAAATCCTATGCCAACTCCTATGAGTTCAACGCTTAAATTGGATAAAGATGTTGAAGGTTAATCAATAGTCACTAAGAAATACAGAGGAATGATTGGATCACTGCTATACTTAACAGCAAGCAGACCAAACATCATGTTTGCAGTCTGCTTATGTGCCAGATTTCAATCAGACCCAAAAGAGTCACATCTCAAAGCGGTTAAAAGAATAATCAGGAATATCAAAGGAATAGTTACAGTTGGATTATTCTACCCTAAGGACAACTCATTCACACTGACAGCATACTGTGATGCTGACTTTGGTGGATGTAAGACTGACAGAAAAAGCACTAGTAGAACATGCTTTCTGTTGGGAAGCTCACTGGTAGCATGGTCATGTAAAAAGCAAAATAGTATTGCTTTATCCATAGTTGAAGCAGAATATATGACAGCATCTAATGCATGCGCTCAAATGTTGTGGATGAAACAAACATTATCCGAGTACGATGTAGCTTTAGAAACAATAGCTTTTAAATGTGATAACAAGAGTGCAATTTGTTTATCAAAAAACTCTGTGTTACATTCAAGACCTATACACATTGATGTCAGACATTATTTCCTTAGAGATCATGTAGAAAAGAAAAATATCTGCCTAGAATATATTTCTACTGAAGATGAAATGGCTGACATCTTTACTAAACCCCTAGATCAGGAAGTTCATTCGAAAATCAGATGATCTATGGGTATATGTGAGCTTAGTGAAATTTGATAAATATTTAATTGGTCATAAGTTAATGCATCTTATGCTTTAGTCTTAATATTCTTTACTTGAATATCTTTACGCTTATAACCTTGATCATGATTCAAACTAAGATCACATTAAAATGAATATACGTACGCATGAATTTACAAATTAAAATCTAAGACTAACATGACTAAGTATATAGATGTTAATGTAATTCATCAAATGCATGATACTTTAATACATGCATAAAAGATAAATGAATCTACTCATGCTTATTAAAATTCAAACTTGCATACACATGATCTTACGCATGATTTGAGACTATAACATATAAACACATGCATGATAAAATGAAGAGCTTAACTTAAATGCATGACTCTCGTATATGCCATATTACTATAAATTACATGCATACTTACAATCGAAAACTATTAATACATTGTATGCTACTTACATGGATATGCTTATATTACTATGAGTTAAATTATGTATGAAAATTAAAGATTATCTATGACATATATATTGACATACAGCACACACATCATGCTTACTTAAATTAAAATTATGCTAATCAATTAACCACATGATATGTGATTATGCTTTAATTACTAAAGTCATACATGAATTGATCTATGACTTATTTACCAATTACGTTAAAATATGTGCAATCAAACATAAACTACATGATATACTATTGCACACACATGTCTTGGTAAGACTTTAAAACGCTATGAATTCGACTCACGGCACACTGTACGCAATTAAATCTTCTACAATCGCGTGAGCCAAAACTCGATGAATATCTTCACAATCCACGCTACAATCGGAAGATCGCGACATTCTGCATCACAGTAACACCTGCACGAGTGTCAACTCACTTGAGCATCGCCTGCAACAGCCGAATCCTTGTTGCAGCTACTCAAAAAGAATCGCGACAATCTGCACCAAATCTATCCGCTGCAGAAATGCGACTTGGAATGATCAAAAGGTATGATTAAATATCTTTTATATCAACTGTTGTATACCTAAATAGTAGAAAATCAGATTAATTATGATCTGCCCTATGCTTCATATCAAATCAAGCTAATCAACTCAGCTTGGTAATTATGATCTTTTAGCTCAGGAGAAGATCAGAAATCTCCTGTTAAGCAAGACATCAGCCAGAATCTCTTTAAAAACTCTATAAGTAGCTGATATCTTAGATCATCATCATGAGATTTCATCTAGGGTTATACTCGATATTAAAAACTCTACACTTAGCTGATATCATAGATCATCATCATAAGATCTCTTCAAGAATTAGACAAAACCCTATGCTTAGATGATATTTTCAAAATATCTTCATTATCATTTGTTAAACTTAACAAGCAATATCAGTCAAACTGAAAATTACTTCTCCCAAGCTTACACGACAAGCTCAAAGGTCACTCCCCAAGGCTTATTTAAATCAAGAAACCAGTGAGTTAAATCACACTTCTCATACTCATAAAGATCCTCAAAAAACCAAAACCGAAACTCACCCATTCCTACCTCTTCCATTTCAAAATGGGTTCTTATGATCCAGATTGGAAAAAGGTGATGGATCTTATAAAAGACAAAGGGAAGAAGCAGGAGAGTCAATCCACAACCAAAGATGAGACAACTACTCACTGGCTTAAGGAGATCGATGAGGCAAAATCAAGGATTAAATTGCTTGAGTCAAGTATTAAAAACCAAAGAGATCTGATCGCCGACATGCAACATCAAATTGATCTATTAGAAGCTCCCACTAAAGAAGCCAGCACCATCACTGATTAACCATAGTGTTAATATTTTGTTGCCTAGGTTTTTGTCTCATCGCGTACCTTGATGTTTTGGTATCATCGTATCTTATGTTAATGTTCTATCTATGCCATCTTGAAAATCCTTTAATGATCTTAAATCTCATTGTGTATGAGATTAACTTTGTATTTCCCTTATCATCAATATGAAGATTAATGTTTTATTTAAAATCTTTTATCTTCATATAAGGGTATGCATGTAAGGATAGAACTAAGTTCACATAAATTTAAAACATCTAAAGACTGCATGCATGGTTAAGTATTACAACTTCAAGGGATAAAATGAAAAATTTTATGAAGTAATACATGAAAAATTCACTAAACTTGAGGAGTTAAGCGATATTTTTCAAATAAATTGGTATTTAAAACTTCAAGAACTTAGAATAAATATCTACATGAAGTTTTTAATCGAAAAATGCCTAGAAATATTTAATAATTCCAAGGTCTAAAATGAAATTTTTTAAGTATTAATCTACGTATTTATAATAACTTCAAATGGCTTAAATGAAATTCTTTGAGTGAAGTTTTATTAAGACTTTAAGGACTGAAATGAAAGTTTTCAAATCTTTAAAACTTAGTGGATATTTACATGATTACATATTAGCCACTAAAACATAGATTTTAAACTTTAAGTGCTTAAATCTTCTTAAAGTCATTAGCGAATCATGTTTTATGCATACATATCATTCATTCACTAAAATATTCTATGGATTATAACATCATAATATCTTTAATCCATATACTACTTTAAACTTTAAGTGCTTAAATCTTCTTAAAGTCATTAGCGAATCATGTTTTATGCATACATATCATTCATTCACTAAAATATTTTATGGATTATAACATCATAATATCTTTAATCCATATACTGCATATATGTTAACATCATCTTCATCCATAACACACACATGGATTATTATTCATTGCATGATCTTAACACAAAGGCAATTAAATTCATCATATCATATATACTTGCCTTAAAATGTATATCAAAATTAACACTCATATTTTTCACAAATGAGCAAAATTATATTTCTCCTATATATATGATTGACTAACACTCTTATAAGCTAAAAGTCACATTTGGTCAACCATGAAACTCAAATTTGTGATCAAGCTCAATGAGGTATGAACTTTTATTTTCTCCACAAATTCGATATGTTCTATTATTAAGGGGGAGATACTCAGGTATCAAGTTTTAACTTCGTCAATACCTTATTGTTTTAAGGGGGAGATATATTACTCACTATTTTAAACTGAATATTATAAGTCAATAATTCAGGGGGAGCATGCTCAGAAGGGTAAATTAAAATATTGACTAAACATGAATTAAAACATATATGCCATCGACAAAGGGGGAGAATGTAGAATCAAAATTGTCAATTTAGGATTATATTTTAATCATGTTAATTTTATCCTAATTACACTATTAACCCAAAGGGTAAAATTAGTCAAGATTAGACCTAAATTAAATTAATTAAGTCAAGGGTTTAATCAAAGTCAAAATCGAATTGGTTCAATTGCATAAATACCTTGAATATAATTATTATTGTTATCTCTAACATTTTAGTCAAGGAACAATAACCAAGGAGCAAAAGATATATTCACAAGTGAATCTTCTCAAAGGGACAAAGATATCCTTGATTGAAATCATATCTACAAAAAGCAAGCTTCAACTATATTCAAGCTTCTTGGGAAGACAAAATCTTAAACTTTTGTGAGGAATCAATGAACCATCCATTGAAGATCTAAGGGTAGACAAGTGATGACCTAGGCTATAAATAGAGGTCCAGACCCTCCATTTTCGTTCACCACACCCAAAGTATTTCAAAGAGCTTCCACTCCATATCTTGAGATCTACAAAGTGTTCTTGCTTCCAAAAGCTCTCAAGTGTCCAAGCTTCTAAAAGCTTCAAAGCACTCCAACTTCTAATTCTAACCTTCTTGTTCATCTTTACAAGTAAGAAGTTTTGTGTGCTTTAAACATTCCACTCCTCTAATCCTCACTTGTGTGTGTCCACATTGGTTGAGAGGTTTGTCTCAATATCATCAAAGTGTGAGAGAAGGTTTTTGAGCTCAACCAAAAAACTCTTGTTTGGTTTTATAGAGTTTCCGGAAAAACTCTTAGGTGAAATCTACCTTGAAAGATTTAGAAAGGATTTTAAAAATTCCTTAATACTCTAAGGTCCTAACTTACCCGTAAAAGTTAGAGGTTTTTAAGAGTTCCATAATACTCTAAGGTGTGAGTCTACCCGTAAAAGACTGGTTCTTAAGCGAAGTAGCCTTAAAGCTTAGAGAGGTTTTTAAGAGTTTCTTGATACTCTAAGGTACTAACTTACCCGTAAAAGTTAGAGATTCTTAAGAGTTTCCTTGATACTCTAAGGTTTTGCCATTACCTTTAGGCCAGTGAATTCCGATAGTTTGTCAGGACTGGACTAGCCCTTGTTTGGGTGAACCAGTATAAATATTTTGTATTTTTCTTTGTTAACTTTAGTTTTATTTATTGTCTAAGCAACACTTAATAAAAAAGATCCCTCTTCCAGTTATCTGGTCAAGTATAGAGGTTGACTACTTTCTACAGATCCCTCATCCAGTTATCTGGTCAAGTATCTGAGGTTATATTTATTGTTCAAATCTCTATCCATTTATCTTGTCAACTCTTTACTTATCATATATATCCAGTTATCTGGTCAGATATTTACTTATCATATATATCCAGTTATCTGGTCAGTTATTTACTTATCATCTTATATCCAGTTCACTAGTCCTTTACTCTAATACTATAACATGCACTTATAATATAACTTAGTATCTATATAATACAGTTGTTTATAAAGCACTATCTAATAAGCCGACTCAGTATTCATATACTGTAGTAAGCTTTGAAGAGAAAAGGCATGAATATAAATATATATAATATTATATTGTAAGATATAATATTATAATCTTTTTATTGTTATTCAACCATTTGTGTATCAAGTATTTGCAGGTAATTCCGCATTTAACCTGCCTAATCGAAAAAGAGGTTATTATCCCCCCTTATAGCCTCAGATCTCGATCCAACAAATGGGTCTGGGTGGACCCGGTCGTTTGGGTCTGGGATTGATTTTAGCCCCATTAAACATTTTGGACCTGACCGTTAATTAGTCTGTATCCGGTTCTGGGTCCTAATTAGCCAGATCCGGATCCGGAAATTATAACATATATTATATAATATATTAATATAGTTTAGGGTTTTAATTATAAAAATACATATTATATTTTCTTAACATACATTATCTTTAACTTTATGATTTAATTATAAAATACCTAAACTAGTGGGTAAAAAGAGTATGAATGGTCCACTAAGGTGTGGGACCTCAGTTCACAAAAGAATCATCCCAGGTTGACACTCAGGCATTTACTCTTAAAAATAGCCAAAATTTGGGGATTTTCGGTGATTTTTTTTGTTATCCTACGATTTTGGCAAATGAAAGTATGTCTAAATAGAGACCTAATGATGAAGCAGAGTATTTTTATTTTTTATTTTTTCCCAATCGCATCACCTCTTAGGTTGGGGAGGGGGAGAATACCTATATATACCCAACTTATCGTCTGGTCCATAGATAGTCGGTATACGTACGAATCGAGCATACCATCAATTATCGTGTCAATAGTTTGATAGGTTACTCAGTAGATGATCAATTATAGGAGTTTATGTTACCGAACCTAATACCTATACCTAACATATGAAAGTAACTTATGCGTAGATCATGTACATGAGCCAAAAGGAAATCTTGCCAGGTTCTAGGGTGTTACATATTAGGCAAATCTAATCCAGATTGATTAAACTAACAATTTGTGGTTAGATGTAACTAACTAAATAATAGTATAAATAAATACTGTAATGAGCATTGTATGAAAAAGTGAAAATAGAATCAATCACTCCGATTTAGTTACAATATGGTATAAGACGTTAGTTAGACTCTTCGATCTTGGGTCGTTTATGTTTATTTCTACTACTCCACCTCTGCGGTTCTTACTTCTGTAATAAGGCATGGCGACTGATTCCACCGACAGCTTCCTTAGGCAGGTCAAACTGGTCAAGATTAAGCATGTGAATGCTAAGAAACTTATGAATGAGAGCTTCTTCAACTGGCAAGCACAATTCAGAATCTTCTTGCATGGTTACGATCTTCTACCGTATGTTGAAGGCACGATCGTGTTAGACGACGATCTCAAGATCTAACAGGATCATATAATTTTTGGTTGTATCTTCTCGACACTATCATCAGTTGTATTATCACAGGTAACCGGCCAGTCTTGATTCTTGAGCATCAGTATGGTGCACATTACAAAAGATCCATGCTTCTTCATCCGACTCAAGGATTTTTCAGACAATTGAGAAAGGCAAATTATCAATGGAGGCTTACCTTCTCAAAATAACTAAACTGATTCAAAATCTTTGAGCAGGGGGCGTAGTAATCTCTGATTCAAAGATAATCTTTTATGCAATTGGAGGTCTTAACTCTGATTTTGAGTCAATCGTGGCTATTATTTCGTCCCAGCTTGCCACCATGACAGTTCAAACTATGCGAGTACACCTCATAAATCAAGAAATGATAAAAACTAAAGTTTGTGGTCTGACTCAAGCTTTGTAATCTAAAAATATGATGAAATCCTACAATAAGGAACGTGTCTCTTGCCAAATCTGCGGCAAGAAAGGGCATTTGACAATCGCATGTCACAATAGGCACAATGAAAATCTATACCCTTCTCCACCGGAACATCGCGCAAGACAACTGTCTATTGCAAAGAAATCGACCGTGTATGCAACTCCGGCACAAGTCAATGCTCTCTGGAATCCCGATTTCGAACAAAAGGTCATGTATCAGGTAATGGCATTTTTGTATAATTTGCTAATTCTCTCTTGAAATATTCAGGAATTACAATAGCAAATGGTTCAGTACTTTTTTCATCCAAGGTAGGAGATGCGATTTTCAAATTGGGTTCTAAAGAATTTGAAATAAAAGATCTACAAATAGTTCCCTCTCTGTTTCTCAAAATTTATTATCCGTGAACAAACTGTGTAAGGATAATAAATTTGGTATGTTCATCGACTCATCATCTGTGTATGTGATTGATATGCAAACTAAAGATGTCATAGCTCAGGTGAAAGAGGATAGGCAAGGGATGTATTAGTGAACTTGGGAGATTCAGCACAACCGAAGGTCAATCTCATTGGAAAAATTCCGGTTGATTTATGGCATGCTCATCTGGGTCACAAATCTTCGAAATTAACATTAGATATTGTAAAACGATACAATTTATCAATATAAAATAAACATCAAATTTCCGACTGTCACTCTTGTGGATCTACACCACCACCTTCCTCACCCCTCAAGACAAGAAAACTCATCTAAATATCTTCTTGATCTAATCTACGTCAATCTGTGGGGACCGGCTCCTGAACAATCCACTGACGGTCACTATTATTTCGTCAATTACGTGGATGATCACACCAAATGCAACTGGATTTTTCCCTTAACATCCAAGTCCGATGCTATGCAATCATTCAAATTGTTTAGGGTATACATCGAGAGGTAAACTGGGAAGAATATTAAGGCTATTCAGTCCGATAATGGGGGGATATTTCGATCTTTCCGATTGTATCTTGCTGAAGTAGGCATTGAGCATCGTTTTTCCTGCCCGTATGCACTTACCCAGATGGGTACGGGCGATGCCACAGACACATCGTCGTCATTGAACTTGTATTTCTTCACCACTATAGTCTTCCATTTCGGTTCTAGCAATACGCTTTTCACATGGCGGCATTCTTGTATAATCGCACTCCGAAGACTACGCTCAACGGAAACTCACCGTTTGAAGAAATGTTTAACTTTGCCCCAAATTTCCAAGATATTCAGGTAGTCGGTTGTATGGTTTACCCTAATCTTAGACCGAACTGATTTATTGGCTATCTATCATACCACCGAGGGTACGCATATCTGTTATAATCCAAAATCTGGGGAAATTATCATATTAAGAGACTGTGTGATTTTTGAATCAGATTTCAATCAAAGTCAGAAATTACAATTGACCGAGTCAGTTCCGTTTCTTGAGCCAGGTTTGACAGGTTTTCCGACCATTATCGAGAAAGAAGCATCGCCCGTCGTTCCTCGTTTCGATTCAAGCTTAGACCTAGTTGGAACAACAGAAAATGCACCCCCGACCTAGGTTAATGATACAACTGCCATAGGGGAACTATTTGATACAGATGCCTCAGAGGAAACTCTCAATATTCACGGACAAAACATGGTTACAAGGTCCCAAATTGGGATTTGAAAACTTAATCCAAAATATATTTGTCAAATTTCTGCTCCTTTACCAATCCCCTCAGGTGCGACCGAGGCTCTAGAAGACAAGGATTAGACAGTGGCCATGAAAGACGAATACAATGCTTTAATGGAAAACCAGACATGGGAGCTCATTGCGCAGTCTCCTGATCAGAATGTGCTCTCTTGCAAATGGGTCTTTCGGAAGAATTGAGCTGGGTCCAGATGGTACACTCGATCGAAGGAAAGCACGTCTAGTAGCGAATGGATACCGACAACGAGATGGGATTGACTATGGAGAGACCTTCGTGCCCGTAATCATGCCGATGACTGTAAGGAGTGCGATTGCTCGGGCAGTTTCAAAAGGATAGAATATCGTGTAGTTGGACGTCTCAAACGCTTTTTTCCACGGCATTCTCTCCGAGCAAGTACTCATGCAGAAACATACTGAGTTCGTAAATAAAGGTTTTCCCACACATGTATGTCAGCTCAAAAAGTCCATCTACCACTCTAGCAAATCCCAAGGGCATGGTTCCAGTGGCTTCGGGATGCTATGATTAGACTCAAGATCAAAGTAGCAAAAGCGATCACTCTCTCTTCTTCTACAGAGGCGAGGGGATTGAGGCCCTATTTCTCATCTACGTTGACGACATAATATTGACAAGTTCATCGGACGTATTTGCTCGCCAAACGAATGACCAGTAAACGAAGATATTTCAAATCAAAGTGCTCGGAGATTTACACCATTTTTTGGGCATTCATATTAATTACGACAAAGATGCATGGTTCCCTGTTTTTAATTAAGCACCAGTATCTCATTTGATCCTGGACAAGGTAAATTTATCGAATGTGAAGCCAACAGCCAGTACGTGCCATTCGAATAACCAATACTGTTTAGACAGATCATCGATGTGTTTCAAAATCCCATAATTACACACGTCCTGATCTCACATTTCCAATCAACAAGGTCTCACAACTTATGCAGGAACCCACTATGATTGCAAACCACCGATAACGCGCTGTTGTGTCAGGCATTCCCCGACACTCTCAAGGGCAATGCTTATCGGAGGTTTTCCGATCTGTCAGCTGGATCAATCTCCAGCTTTGCACACCACTCGTCCAAGTTCATCGCCCAACATGTGGGGATGATCAGGATTAAACACAGTGACAATGCACTGCTGGCACTACGACAAAACAAGCTGTCGTTAAGGGATTATACGATTAAGTTCACTTCAATGATGATAGAAGTGAGCGACTTAATCCCGAGTCTGGCCATAGCGGGGTACATGAAAGGGCCGGTACCCTACTCCCCTTTGGCCCAGAATCTTATGCTCCATAAAGTGGAGACTTTACCAGACCTCTTCCAGCAAACTCAATCATACATTGAGGTGGAAGAGGAAAATGAAAACAGGCTAGTGGAACTTGAGAGCACTAGCTTCAAAAAACCAAGGTTCGAGAAGAAGAGCTACAATGGGAAGAACAATTTTCATGGCTCCTCGAACAAATACACTGACAATGCGGCTGATTCCTTCAAAAAGGAATGGAAGCCCAAACACGACAACAAGGTGTATCAGACCTCTACCAAACAGTCGTCAAAGGGTCCACCCCAACCATGGAAGGATTGGACCCCACTAACAATCAGCAAAGGCGAGTTGTTTGAGAAACTGAAGAACCGAGCGGATCTGCCCGCTCCTCGTTCTTTGGAACCTGCAACTAAGGGTAGCTGTAAAAAAGGTGGAAGATTATGTAAATTCCACAAGGACCACGGCCACATGACGAACCATTATAGGGAGTTCTCGCTTTATGTCGAGCAACTGATCTCGAAGGGTAAACTTGGCAACTTTGTCAAAGGATACCGGGGACAGGACGTTTGTAAGTCTGACCCGAAGGGGAAGCGTCCACACTCTCATTCGCCAAACAACAACAGTAGCGAGGACCGCCAACAGAAAACCATCAATATGATATTTGGTGGTGGATCCGTTGGCCATAATAGGGGATATGTCCGGAAGGTGCTGATGTCACAATCAACACCTCGTGATAATGGGAAGCGGGTCCGCGAAGAGAAGTCGATATACTTCTCTGAAGAGGACCTGGACGATATCCTGCAATCTCATGAGGATCCACTCGTGATCCAAGCAGACATCGGTCCCACTTCCCGTGTCGAGAGGATGATTGTTCACAGTGGCAGTTCCGCGGACATCCTCTATATGGACACTTTCACCAAGATAGGCCTTAAAAAGGAGGATCTGTCTCCTTGCAAGGAAGCCATCTACAGGGTTTACAAACGTCGCCACCCCGGTGGCCAGCGTTATTGACCTGAAGGTCTCCATCGGATCCCGGCGAGGAAGGGTTAGTCGAACATGTCGTTTTATAGTGGTAGAAGTAGAATCCACTTTTAACGGCATCTTTGGACGACCCTTCATCCATGGGATCAAAGCAGTCCCGTCTTCTTATCACCAGTGCATACGATACCGAGTCAAAGGGATCGTCGCAACTGTCAAAGGATCACAAAAGAATTCTAGACAAGGGTATAAGAAGGCAACCCAGTTGGTCAAACTAAACAACATGCTCGTCCACACCCCACCCGACAATGGGGAGAGGGAAAAATTACAACCCATGGATGAGACTGAAATATACCAGCTGAAGGGGGACACGTGGTATTAGGGAAGGGGTTAGCCCCTGACCTAAGGGCCAAGCATGTGATTGTCCTGAAGGAGCACCAGGACAGGTTCGTTTGGGAGGGTGAGGCACCGACACAGATTGCGCGTCAAATCGTGACGCAAAAGCTCAATATCGACCCATCCATCCCAGCTCGTCGCCAAAAGCGTCGAGTACTCACTTCTGACAGACGGTAAGCCGCCAACGAAGAGATATTGAAACTTCTGAATGTTGGACACATTCGAGAGATTCGATATCCGACTTGGTTGGCCTACCCCGTCCTTGTCAAAAAGCCCAATGGCAAGTGGCGCATGTGCATTGATTTCATAGATCTCAATAAAGCATGCCCCAAGGATAGTTACCCGCTCCCATCTATTGACGAACTAGTCGATGAAGTGTCTGGTAACGAACTCCTCTCTATGATGGATGCCCACTCAGGATATAACCAGATCCTGATGCATGAGCCTGATGAAGAAAAAACATCATTTATCACGTACTCAGGGACATTCTGTTACAGAGTAATGACATTCGGCTTAAGGAATGCTAGAGCTACATTCCAACGCTTAATGGACAAGGTTTTTGCGGACCAGATCGGGCGCAACGTTTCCTCTTACGTTGATGACATTTTGGTCAAATCGTCATGCGTGGAAATGCACCATGAGGATCTGAGAGAAACCCTTGGCACATTGAAGCAATACGGGATGAAGCTCAACCCGGTCAAGTGTTCCTTCGGAATCAAGGAAGGCAAGTTCCTTGGTTTCTATGTAGGTCAGCACAGGATCAAACCAAATCCCGACAAAATCCATGCAATCCTTGATATGGAAGCCCCCCGCACAATCAGAAATGTACAAAGGTTGAACGGACGAATTAATGCGCTCAGTCGTTTCATATCGCAAATGGTTGACAAATGCAAACCGTTTTTCAAGCTACTAAAAACTGCGGGTAAGGGTAGTCACACTTGGATACCGGAATGTGTGGAGGTATTTACAAAGTTAAAAGCACATATGTCCTGACTTCCAATGCTGACTTCACCCAAGGATAGGGAAGACCTGTACTTATACATAGCGGCTTCAGAGGAAGTCGTAAGTGCAGTCCTCATAGAGCAATGGGACAAGATCAAATCCCTATCTACTGTCACTCGAGGCGACCGCAAGGTGTGGAAATACGGTACTCACCAATTGAGAAAATCGTATATGCTGTAATCCACGCTTGCCGTCGTTATCGAGCCTACTTCTTAGCGCACACGTTCATAGTACTTACAACATGTCCCTTACACCGTCTTCTTAACAAGCCAGATATCTCGGGAAGGTTAACCAAATGGGAAATCGAGCTCAGTGAGTTCGACTTAGATTTCCGACCAGCCACTGCCATCAAAGGGCAAGCTGTAGCGGACTTCATCGTCGAGCTCACACCGTCAAACCAGGCCCAACCCTGGATTATGGAAGTAGACAGTTCGAGTTGCAGCACAGGCTCGAGTATCGGAGTAAAAATCCATAGTCCGGATGGAAAAAACTACGAACACTCGGTACGGCTTCACTTCCCGGCATCTAACAATGTCGCGGAATACGATGCAGCTATACACGGCACGAAGCTGTTGAGAACTCTCGGCGCTGAGAATGTCACACTTCGCACTGACTCCCAGCTTGTTGCTCGGCAAACCACGGGTGAATTTGCCTGCAAAGAACCACAGATCACTAAGTATATAGAGGCAATGGTGGCACTCACCAAACAATTCGCCGAGTTCAAAATCGAGCAAATTTCTCGCACTCAAAATACGCCCGCCGATGCGCTGGCACGCCTCGCATCGGCTTGGGAGGGAGGCCAGCGCGAAATCTTGGTGGACTCAATACTCCAACACACATGCCAGATATTGAGTGTCTCGTCTGATCCCCAAGAGGATTGGAGACAACCAATATTGGCATTCATTCAGAATGGAGTACTTCTTGACAACAAGGGGGAGGCCAAAAAACTAAAACACAAGGCAGTCAAATATTACGACGTCGAAGGGCTACTTTACAAAAAGTCCTTCGACAACCTGTTGCTGTGTTGTTTGATCAAACTGACACGTATAAGTTGATTCAGGAAGTACACGAAGGCTTGTGCGGGCTCCATGAGGGAGGAAGAGCACTTGCCTTCAAAATCATAAGGCTAGGGTACTATTGGCCCACCCTACGGTTAGAAGCTCGCATTTACGTCCGCAAGTGCCGAGCATGTCAGTTGCATAGTCCAATGCAACAGAAACCATCCGCGGATATGACTCCGATTCTGAGCTCGATCCCGTTTGCAAGGTAAGGACTGGACATCGTAGGACCATTCCCACCTTCAACATCCCAAGCTCGATTCATCTTTGTAGCAGTAGATTACTTTACAAAGTGGGTCGTGGCTCAGGCTGTAGCGAAGATCACTCAGGATGCGACAGTCAAGTTCGTCTACCGCTCCATAGTATGTTGATTCGGAGTCCCCCAACATATTGTCACAGACAATGGTACCCAATTCACAGGGGGGAAATTTTCAAGTATGTGCGAGGACCTAAACATAAAACTCCACTTTGCTTCCGTTTACCGACTTCAGGCAAACAGACAAGTGGAGGTAACCAACAAGGCCATCGTACAAGGATTGAAAAAGAAAGTCGAATCAGCCAAAGGGGCCTGGGCAGACTAGTTGTGCGAAATCCTATGGGCATATCGCACAATAAGTAAAAACCCCACGGGCAACACTCCTTTCGCTATGACCTATGGAGTGGAGGCAGTTGTACCAATTGAGATGAGTATACCAACATACCGAGTCTCTAAGTACGTCGAACAAACAAATGACCAAAATCTAGCTACAGAGCTAGAGTTGAGGGATGAAACCCGTGACGAGGCGGACTTGCGGAACAAATCGTACAAGGCAAGCGTATTGAGATACCACAATCGCCAAGTACGCAAAAAAGTCTTCCTGCCAGGAACTCTCGTCATGCGGAAGGCTAGCATAACTGAGAGGAATAGACCAAGGAATAAGCTGTCATCCAACTTCGAAGGTCCCTACATCGTCGAAGAGGAGATAAGGTCAGGAACTTATCGTCTACGGCGGCAGGATGGAACAATGGTTCCAAACACCTGGCACGCGGACAATATGCAGCAATACTACGCTTAGTATTGAACACATTATTTCTTAGGTCCTCTTAGTATATATGCTAGTACAAATTACAAAGTAGAATAGTTAGATTTTATCTTTGTAATTCTTATTTCAAAAAGTCAATAAAGTTGGCATTTCTTTCAAAATCACCTACCTAAGACTCTAACTAGCACCCTACCTTAATTAGAAATCTATTTTGTCGCTTCAGCCTTAATAGATTAAAATCGTTTTGTCGCTTTGGCCATAACGATCCTACCCCATCTTGTCGCTTTGGCTTTGATGTGGGTCCAAAAGTTACTTTGTCGCTTCGGCCAGAGTTCAACTACACATTAGGGTCTAAGTGTAGAGTCTTAGGTAGTTGATAAGCATAAGTGAACCTAACCCCAAGAGGTTCTAAGTACCCACAACACATACAAAAGTCTATTCTGTCGCTATGGCCTTAATAGATGAAAAATTGTTTTGTCGCTATCGCCTTAAAGATCCAACCCCATCTTGTCGCTATGGCTTTGATGAGGGTAAAAAGTTACTCTGTCGCTTCGGCCAGAGTTCAACTACATATTAGGGAATGAAATCTAGAGTCTGAGGATCGAAAAAAGTTCTAAGTGCTTACGTCACTTATTCTAAAAAATTCTTTGGACGTTATTAATCGAGTCCATGCCGAAACACGCATGGGCCATATAGCAAACCTACAAAAACAAAACAAGTTAGCAAACAATAAAAAATAAATAAAAATGTTTTCGGAAGATTAGAAGCACTTACAGCATTCAGAGCTGTCATGAGCTCACTCCGAACCCATCTCCCAGGTTTCGCCATGAGGATGGACATGGCATCCGCTCTGACTTGTGGATCAGCCATAAAGTCAGGGAGAGCCACGCCACTCATGTAGGGTGCGAAACCTGATTTCTCAAGGGCAGCTTGAGAACTTGAACCCCTCTCAAAAGTACTTTTGGGCTTGGAAGCATTAGTTTTCTCCAATCTGATCAGCTTCGCCCGTCGGTACCTCGCAGCCATGTGCAGAGCGGCAGCATCAAAGAACAAGAGTGTGCGCTTCTTCCCGCTCGCAATCTCTTCCTTCGTGGGAGGTTTCAGAGCCTCCTCAACATCTTCAAAAGTATAGTCCTCACGCTGGCAGAGGACAAAAGGCACGCCAGGAAGCAAGTTATTAGCTTTCAGAGCCTTGGCAATCTTGGTGGTGGCAATCACATCATCCGCCATTAAGCCTAGGTTTGCGCTCAGCTGCGTGCAGTTCGGGTTCGCCCAACTTTCCCGACTCCCGGGAAGAAATTCAGAATTGACAAAAACAAACTCCTTCTTTCACACTCCGTGGTTAGAAGGAAGATCATCAACCAGGTTGCGATCAAGGTTTCGTCGCGCCAACCCGAGACGACCTGATCCAACCTTCCCATCCTTGCACAACTTATAATAGTTGAGGAAAAAGTGCGGAGTGGGAGTGATGTTCAAGCTCCAACAGATGTTGGAGAATCCTCGCAGCGTTACAAAGAATCCTGCTGGTAGTTGTGACAGCGAGGTCTCGAAAGTAAGCAATATCTCACTCATGAGCTCTGGAATTGGCAGCTCAGAGAAGTGCTTGAAATACATCTTCGGCAAGGCCTGGAACCCCGGTGGTGGGAGGTTCGTAGGCTGGTATTGAGACATCCAGAAGCGGAGGTGTCCCGAAATCCTCATCCCCCTCAAAAGATCTCGAGCCTCGCTCGCGCTGATGATGGAAGGGAGATGTACATCAGATTGACGCGTAAGCGTCGCCATAGTCATCACTTGTTCAAATCGACCCTCGCCCGATCGGTCGAAGGGAGCAACTGTATTGCGCCATTAACAAACTTCTCGCAATGCGCATATCCAGTCGGGTTCACTATCCCAATGTAGCTAGGGAAATCAGCATAAGGATCATGACCAAGATCCATCTCGACTGGAGGTGGAGGAGTTCTTTCTCTCAAGCGTTGACCCGCATTAGGGGCGGGGTTGGGAACTTTACGTTCGAAGACTAACTCCTTGTCGAAATTCAAGTTTTGAGGATTCTCAGCCTTCTCCTCTTGGCCAGGCACATGGATTTTACCCTTGCCATGGCTTCGTCGTCGTCTCTTCTTCTTGGAACCATTGTCCTCAGATTGTCGTTTATTAGGGTTCATCCCAGATACGATGAGACCCTTAGCATTTACAACAAGTGGCTCAGGATGCGTACTTGAATCATTCACTATTACAATAGGAATTGCCGACTCAACTACGGGAGTCGTCGATTCATCCTGGCCAGTCGCCGACTCATAGCGTATATTAGCTGCTTCTGAGTCGGCGACCATCTTATCCCTTCTCTTGAAGAAGGCTTTCTTCTTTAAACCCCTGGGAATCGGCGACCCCGAAGCTAGTGGGATTCGTGGACTCACCAAGTATTTCTCCCTGCTCAGCCTCTGGCATGACTTCCGGAACCTTGTCCGGAATCGTCGATCCCACAGAGGGAATCGTCCACCCAGCCATAGGCTCCAGCAGTTCATGCACAGAAGTACTCAGATTGTCGTCGGCAGATGGAACTACCGGAATCGTCGATTCAACGTCTCTGGGAGGAGATGGAATCGGCGACTCAACGGTGTTCAGCATCTCGACGATGATGTCTTCTCTGGCCATCTCCGCGATCATGGCGGCGGCCTCGGCATCAGTTTGGTGAGGACTAGTTCTTGCCATCTCGGAGTCGTCGACTCGAGTTGAATTGAACTAGGGAATCGGTGACAGAGGGTTCTAGGGTTTGGTTAGGCGATTCAATTTGGGGAAAAGTTGAGTGAGAAGTGTGAATCGCTCGCCACTATTTCTAGCCCCTGGGAAAATTGCAAAAACCCCCTAGAAAATCCAGAAATTGCAAGAGAAGGAATCGGAAATCGATCTCCAAATCCCTGAAATCACGCCCGAGTCGACGATTCCCATGCTGAATCGTCGATTCCGGTAACTATTTTGCAAAATTTGAGAGATATATTTCCTTAATTGAAAAATTTGCATATATTCTCCAAATATCTCCAACGATCTTCTGAGAGATCCTACGTTTCACAATAGGAGTCGAAGATTCCCAGAGGGAGTCGCTGACTCAAGGCGGGGAAATTTCAAAACAACTCTCACAGTTACCCAAAACATAGGAGTCGACGATTGGGGCACCTAGTCGCCGACTCAGGGTAAACAACATATTTTCAGGAGGGAGTATCACAAGCTCTCTCCAACACTTCTGTGGCTTCGGCCAGAAGTCGTCACATCTCAGGGGGGAGTATCATAAGCTCTTACCGGCATCAGGGTTCAAACTAAGACGTAAATAAAAATTACAAAGGTAACCCTCGAATTTCGAATATTTTTTGGATTCGTCGTTTGCTCTATATTTTATAACTCTACGTTAATCTGGAGGTATAAATTATCCGCAAATTTAACCGTAGGCTGAGCTACGATTCGTATGACCAAGTCTACACCCAGAGTGGCTAGCAATAGGGTTAGCAGAGTCTAATTTACATACAGAGTGGCTAAATTACGACTTGTGAATCTAGTTTCGGGCCTTAGTTATAATTTAAAGGGTAATTTATATGAAAGATTAGAAAGAAAAAACAAAAGATAGCCCATTGACAATCAAACTACTCATTCCAAAGGTTATGTGTCATAATGGCACGATTTCGAGGGGGGGTATCACAAGCTCTCCCGACACTTCTGTCGCTTCAGGCAGAAGTCGTCACATTTCGAGAGGGAGTATCACAAGCTCTCCCGACACTTCTGTCGCTTCGGCCAGAAGTCCTCACATTTCGAGGGGGAGTATCACAAGCTCTCCCGACACTTCTGTCGCTTCGGCCAGAAGTCGTCACATTTCGAGGGGGAGTATCATAAGCTCTCCCGACACTTCTGTCGCTTCGGCTAAAAGTCGTCACATTTCGAGGGGGAGTATTACAAGCTCTCCCGACACTTCTGTCGCTTCGGCCAGAAGTCGTCAAAAAATTTGAGCACGGTAAATTCTGTCGCTTCGGTCAGATTTACCAATGATCAATTTGAGCAAAGGAGGGGCATCACGGAAGGTAAAATCGCACGGTAAGTTCAATAAGTCAATAATAATATGCATTTTAGACTGATCTAGTTATTTTGCAGGATGTTTTCTTTTTTGCAGGTAAGATTCTAATAGTGAATTAGGTTCTAATAGTGAACCAGACTCTAACAGTGAGTCAGACTCTCATAGTGAGTCAATCTATCTTGTCTCTTTGGCCTTGATAGACTAGAGATTATTTTGTCACTTTGGCCTTAATGATCTCAACCCATCTTGTCGCTTTGGCCTTGATGGGGTAACCATCGTTGTGGACAAAAAGTCGCTCTTGATCAGAGTTGACTATAAACATTAGTTATAATAGTGAACTAGATTCTAATAGTGAATCAATAAATTCTGTCGCTTCGGCCAGAATCAAACTCTGATAGTGAGTCAATTCATCTTGTCGCTTTGGCCTTGATGACACAGCAAAAGTCGCCCTTGATCAGGGATGGACTATAAACACGTAGTTCCGTTGGCCTGGAACTAGATTCTGATAATTAATCAATCCATCTGATAGTGATGGATACGAGATCACTGTGTCGCTATGGCCGCAATGATTCAATCCCATCTGATAGTGATGCGGATCACACAATATCCTTGCTTGGGGGGATACTGGCGGTACACGCATGTTTCTTGTGCTCTCTTTAGGGGGGAGTACTGGTGAGAAATGCCTGATTACGTCAGTTACTCCCAACAATGCCCTTCAACAAGGACTAGGGTTCCATCGCTTTATGCCGGACCCCCGGAGAGCTCCACGGTTGCGGGCAAATGTCTACGTCAAGTACTCAAGTCAACACTGGGAATCGACGACTGGGACTACTAAGTCTCCGACTCCAGTAGTGAGCCATCGATTCCAGGCCTAGTTGGTCAGTTCTGGTAGACTGTCAACCTGGCTCATGGGGAATCGATGGTTCCACCCTGAGTCGCCGACTCCCACACCTAAGTCGCCAACTCCCAGGCGTTACTTGACTTGGCCAGCATCATTATGGCACCATCAATAGGGCACCATAATGGCGTGGGCCCCAGGAATAATGAATGAGAAACGCCCCAAGGACCCTATAAAAGGGACCCTCTGGGGGTCCTCATTCATCATCTCATTCCTCTCCAACATACTTGACAACACACTCCAACCAGAGCACCTTCAGGAGCCCGAATAGCCGACTCCCTTGCTGAGTCACCGATTCCCCTCCTCTCTGTAGGTACATTGACGTAGAGCGCACATCGTAGACTACAAAGCCTCCGGCTCATCTCGCAACCCCCCGAGCCCCCTAGTAGCATATTACGTGCTTCATCAACGACCCTTAAGAATATCTCACGTTTGTTTAAAAATAATGGCGATCGATTTACGACTTGAAGTTGTCTTCTCATGTATGTAAGCATGTAAATGGTATACCGAAATCCGAAGTCGTACCCTGGACATTAGTTCTTAAAGGATTTAATAAACCTTAAACAGTGTTTAAAACAATAAACAGAATTACTGAAATTATATTAAACTGAACTCAGGACTAAACTGCAATTTCTATTAAGTTCAATATCTGTTAATAGTTTCTGTGAAGTGTTTACTGTGCAGACAATTTACCCAACACTTAAGTTTAGGATATAAAAGAAGCTGGAGGGCTAATGCGCAATAGTTTCAATAAAAGAAAATGGGCCAATTGTATATGGACCAGATTCAAGTGTTGGGCTACGAAATTAAGAATTGAATTTAGTTTTATTTTAGTTGAGAGTTAGTTATGTAATAGTTAGTGAATTCATTATAAGATAATTGTAATTAACTCTCAATATCATTCAATCTATACAGAAAGTAATTTCACTCTAATTTCTTTCTAAACCCAGTCTGCTTAACCACCGGTTCACTTTGGTTAAGCGTTCTTCAAAATCCCAGTTTCCCTCTTCTTTCTATGGCAACTCCGTTGAACAACCCTGTCGGCTCAAAGCCGGTCATCTCGCCAACTCGAGCACCTCGTCGATTTAACATGGTATTATGTTGGAAATGATGTAAACATCGATACCAACGTTGAGGAATCAAAACATAACGCTGAGGAATCAGAAAACTCCTTATGAAGTGAGTCTAAAGAATTGACGATGTCATCTAGCTTGGAAGAGACACTACAAGAAATAAGACCTTGTATGGTAGTCTTTAGATGGCGGAAATCCGCCATCTAAAGTGATCGTCGGCGGAAATCCGCTATCTAAAGACCGTCATCTTGGACACCGCCATTAAAACCCCATAACCGCCATCTAAAGACCGCCATCTATTATCCATCCCCATTTCTCACCAAAAATTGTATAGATGGCGGAAATCCGCGGGAACTGAAAATTGTATCTAATCTGAAAATTTTCGCGGGAACTGAAAATTTTTAGATGGTGGATTTCCACCATCTAAAATATGGCGCGGAAAAAGTTTGACGCCAATTCATTGATGGCGGTTAATTTTATTGATGGCGGATGTCTGCCGACTATCTTTGTAACATTAGATGGTGGAAATCCGCCATTGAAAGTACATCAGGCGGTTCCCTAAGTTTATAGATGGCGGATATCCGCCATCTATTCCTGGGAGAGGGCGATTGTGCCCATATTTAGATGGTGGATTTCCGCCATCTAAACCTTAATAGAAGAGTATGAATGGTGGAAATCCGCCATACAATGTTTGTTTTAATTTCTTTTTAAAACAAGCTTATATATTTTGCGTTCGAATCGTTGTTTTTTTAATTAGAAATCGATATTTGAGAAAGCGATTTTTAAATTGAAATTGAAATCGATGTTTTTATTAAAAATAAACTAAAATACAGAATCGTTAAACATTCGATGTTTGAATAAACAAATATAAAAATAGTTTAATCAACACTCGTCTGAAATCGAGTCTTCTGAATCAGAATCCGAAATATCTGATTCTAATGCAGACGGTATGGTGGACTTTGAAATGGAAGCCATGTGCGTCATATCGAGTCCGGAAGTCTTCAAAGTCTTATTGAGTTTCTTGATATAAGATTTCATGGCATTGAACTTCTTCTTATATTTGGAGACGTCTTCTGACTCTCGTTACACTTGTTCTGAAAATGAAAACAAAAATGAGTTAGATTATCTACAAAATTATTGAAATATATTTAAAATACCTCTAATTCTTTGAATTTTTCCGACCAAGCTGCATCTGGTGCTGCATCAGTAGTCGTGTTTTCGGAGATCGGCTCTTTTTCTTTCCAATTTGGAGAAGCCCATCTTTCGTTCGTTGTGCTCACCATACTGGCAGGTTCTCCAATTCCTATGATCCTATTCTTTTTATTTTTTCCGAAAGTCTTGTTGACCGTCGCTTCGATAAATTGCTACATTATAAAAAGTAAATAAATAGTAAATGCGAAATATGTTTAAAATAATCAATGGAACTTACAAATGGAGTCATTGCTTCAGATTCAGCCCACGATTTTGCCTCTTGACTTCTGATAAAATCTGTGGCTTCAAGTTGAAAGAATAACAAAATCAAACAATGATAATAGAAATTATAAAATATAAATAATTTTAAAAAAAAACTTACAACTTTATCGCTTCCTTTATATGTCATTTGTAAAGTCTCTGACCAAGTTTCGACTTCACTCCTTCCTTGTTGCATCTATATTCACATAATTCATTAATATATAATTAAATTAGATATAAATTATGAATAAATTACCAATTCAAGACGTCGTTGCGCTAATCCTTTTGAACCAGCGTGATGTGCCATTTGATTCGCTCGGTTCGCGGTATTTATCTCAGAAATTTGCTGAAATTATAAAAAATAATAAGTTTTTAAATTTATTAATATAATAAATATATATATACACATATACGTACCTGTCCTCTTTCCGATCGATGTTGTCTAAATTTATTCAGAAATTGAGGTTTGCTGACATACGGTGGAAGAGTCGCTAAATTATCTTCTTCTCTCATATTAGGATCCAAGCCATAAGTTTTAACCAAAGAATTATGGTTGCTCCTCTAGAGTTTGTTCAACCTACCATTGATATAAGTTTGTACAACTTTCCTTCCATTTAAATCGTATTCAGCCTACATATTCAAAACTTATAAGTTTTGGAAAATTAATAAATATTATAAAAAATATATATACTTACAGTTAATATTTTCAACGCGTCCTGAAAATTTTGTTGTGGTTGATGACATCACTCAATGTTGTACGGGAAGAAAGTATAGTCTTTTGCTAAAAGAGCCATTTTTGTGGTTAATTTCTTCGTCATTTCATCCGTCGCTTGGTTCGTGTTTTCAAACATGACCTTCCATTTCGTACTTTTTTCTGGATGGGTATGGGGATGGTCTTTTGTGCGACCACGACCC
The DNA here is from genome assembly GCA_001185155.1 of Zostera marina. NCBI lineage: Eukaryota > Viridiplantae > Streptophyta > Magnoliopsida > Alismatales > Zosteraceae > Zostera > Zostera marina. Next base: position 592,378 of record LFYR01001739.1, on the reverse strand, counting down.
TTCTTCTTTAGAGGCACATTCGATGTGGATGGTCTCGCATCTAATTAATTTACATATTTAAGAATTAATATTTAATAAAAATTATGATAATATTTAAAATATGAATAATGAACTGACCACTTGAGCTTGACTCTTCAAAAGAGCGACGAGATGTAACCATCGCCAATGCCATGAAAGGTGTTATCACACCGATCAGAACGAAAAAAGTAAACATAATCTGAAATATTTAAATTTTAAAATAAAATTAGTTAATTTAAATACATATCCAGACACCCGTATATGGGGTCTTAGTCTGACACAACAACCAAACATTTTTCCTATTGTAATTTATATTCTTTATTATTAGACACAACAAATCTTCGAAATCGTCGTAAGAAGAGTTGTATTCGATTTTGAATGAATGTGTGCCTACAACTCTAGCTTCGTATCCTAACACTAAAATCTGACCGGTTTCCATTATTTGAGGATTTCTCGACCATTTTTTGAACAGTTGTGAAAATGATGACCGTTGACTCCGCAACGAAAACAAGCAAAAACACGACAATAATAATCTATGTTTCTGTACAAACTACGTTGAATCTGGTTTAGTCGCATGAGTCATTCATATCGTTCGACGATTGCAAGTAGTTGACTCATTTTTTACTGAAAAAAAGAAATATTTATAATTAACATGATATTATATTCAAAATATTAAATTATATTGTAATGTAATACTTTATAATTTAATTACAACAATCATCATTATCAACATCGAAAATATCTCTATTTGGTATTTTAAGGACGGAACTTCATTCAGATTCTATCGGATCTTGAATGTAGAAACATTGTTGAACCTGATTTGCCAAAATGAAAGATTCCTTTCCAAATTTTCCCCGTGTCGTGTTCACTGAAACGACACCAAAATTATCGACTTTTGTACCTGCTTTTTCAGGATCGTACCACTTACATTCAAACAGACAATATTTAGTCGTGTGACCGTAGCAAATTTCGAAAACATTTTCTAATAATCCATGATATTCAATTTCTGCTACCAACGGAGCATCATTTGGAGATTTAGCAAACGTTGATGTTGTAGCCGAAAGAAAAATACCGTTATTTTACGTCGATCTTCGATTTGTCAATTCTGATGTCTAAAATTTTAATCCATTCATAACTGTGACTTTTCAATCCGATAAATTTTCTTTCTTTCATTTTCACGTTTCTAGAAATGTTAGAACAATATTCATCGGGAAGTCGAAGGGATTTAAACACTGACAGAAATAATATCTTTTCTTTCGTCGTTAAGTTGAGACACGCACTCGGAATGTCTCATTCTTCTCCCCGTCGAATAGGATGAAGTTCTTTTCGGATTCTCATCGATTGTAAATCCAACCTCGCGTTCAAATTATCTTTCGTTTTACGAGGTTAAATCCATCAGTTGCTAAACCAAGTCTCACATTACGTGGTTCGGATGCAAATTTGGGATGAACCTCGTCAAATTTCTTCCATTGTAAAGAATCAGCTGGATGCCGAAGAAATCCGTCGTCTTTATGTTTGGAATGGTGACATATCATGTCTTCAGAAATTTTGGAACACAGATACAATCTCTTCAAACGCGGAATGAACGGAAAGTGACGAAGACATTTCGCTGGAACACGTTTGTTTTTCCGAATGCCTTCGACGACCCACCTACACGTTCCGCAATTCAGGCAAGTTTCTGCGTCTGTATACTCATTTCGATATAAAATACAATCGTTGCGACATGCATCGATTTTCGTATAATTGAGGCCCAAGTCACGAACCACCGATTTCGCATGGTACATGGTTTTCGAAATGGTTGACTCCCCATTTGGAATAGCACTACGTATGATGGATAATAATTTCTGAAAACTTTTATCACTCCAATGATTGTCGCATTTCAACTGATACAATTCCAAGATAAAAAATAATTTGGAAAACTCTGTGCAACCTGGATATAACTGTTTTTCACCTTCTTTTAGACGGCGTAAGAACGAATCGTCATATCTGTGCTCTGGATCTTCGTCGACTTGATCTTCGTCGACTGGATCTACATCGATTGAATCTTCATGGACAGGCTCGTATTCGAGAAATTCTTCGTCGACTGTATTCTCAACTACATGTTCTCCGTAAACCGCATGAACCAATCCAATCATATCATTACCAGTTTCCGGCACTGTCTCTTTTCGTTTCACTTTTTTCTCAGCATATCTACTCGGTAACTCTCCGTGATGTGTCCAAACGTCGTAATGTTTCAACCAACCATTTATGAAAACATGCTTTTTCATCTCCTTTATAAGAATCACTTCACTATTCATGCAGGACGAGCATGGACAAGGTAAATAACCTTCTAGGTGAGTCTAATTCGAAATGGCGAAATTAGTGAAAGCTGTTAACCCTTTACCGTATTCTTTCGAAAACCAATCTAAACTCATCCAAGCTTTATCGGGTACTTTCATGAGGTTCGACATTATCCTAAAAAATTAGATTTTTATCGAATTATAATTAATTAGATAAAACTTAATTGACTATTACAATATTAATTATCGTTCAATTAATATTAAGTTCAATTTTTTTTGGAAAATCTAGCTAATTATTGAACTATTCCGAATCCGTTTCATAAACGACTTTTTTCGGAGTTGCTGGTTGCGGAACTGGAGGGGCCGATGCTGGACGAACAGGTGCCGGTGCTGGACGTACAGGTTCTGGTGCTGGACGTACATGTGCTGGTGCAGGATGAACCGGGAGATAAAACCGGAAAGCATCTTGGGGATTGGGTGGTAAAGTCCTCTTACGAGGTAATTGCTTCACTCTACGTGGCATTTTTAAAATCTAAAAAAATAAAAATAAATAATTATTAATTATTAAACAAATAATTAAATAATCATTCATTTTTAAACAAATAATCATTTCATTAATTATCAAATTTAATTTCATGGCAAATTAATGATAATTATTTCAATTTAAAATCATTCAATTTAATAATTATTAATTAAGATTTCTATAATTTCATACAAATTAATCATTAATAATTAACAAATTTCAAATTTTATACAAATTAATTTCATGCAAATTAATTAAATTGTATTAAGATTAATTAAATAATTTTAAAATTAAATTTTTCAATATTTCAATATTTCATTATTAACAAATTATTTTATTTCATGGAAATTAATTAATATTTAATAATTGTAAATTAATTAATAATTAATTAATATTCAATTTAATAAGTCAATTTTTAATTTCATGCAAATTAATTAAATTCTTAATTAAATCTTTCAATTGGCAATTAATTTACATTATTAATTTACAAATTATTTTCATGCAAATTAATCATTATTATTTCAATTTAATAATTAGTTAATTTAATTGTTATTTAATAATTTAATAATATACTAATTGTTATTAATTATTATTATTTAATAAATTTTAATCAATTAATAATATACTAATTATTATTTCTATTGATAATTTAATCATTTCATTTTACTATAAATTTAAAAATTAGTTAATTAAATAAATAAATTTAATTTTTTACCGCAATATAGCTTCCAAATCCGAATTTTACGAAAGATCGGTTTAATTAATAATTAATTCGAATTCCAAATCCGAATTCAGAACCTACAACATACAAATATAAAACAAAATAATTAATTTTTAAATTATTTAAAAACAATAAATTATTTAATTATTTAAAAAAATTGTTAATTATTTAATTAAAAACAGTAAATAAAATAAAAAATTTCATTAATTTTAAAAATATTTAAAAACAGTAAATTATTTATTTATTTAAAAACATTATTAATTATTTAATTAAAAACAGTAAATAAATTATAGAATTTCATTAATTTTAAAATTATTTAAAAACAGTAAATTATTTATTTATTTAAAAACATTATTAATTATTTATTTAATTAAAAACAGTAATTTATTTAATTAATTAAATAAAAACAGAAATTATTTAATTAATTAAATAAACATTTATTTAATTAAAAAACATAGTAATAGTAATTTTCATTTTAATTTAATGTTGGATTTTCAATGTTGATTCGGTTAATAATGGATCTTCATCTAAATGAAAATAAATATTTGATGTCAATTATTGCGAATTGAAAACAAACTTTTTATTATCTGCTTGCATTTCTTGATTCAGTTTCTTTGCAAGCCATCAAAATCACACTAACTTTTGCATGAGATTTTCATCCATTTTAATAATTATGGTTAGCCAATGCATATCGACATAAGAACATATATGATCTGATCTAATCCTTTTCTTCATCAAATTCAACATATGCATTTGTAGGAAGAGAGAAATCACCACAAATGGTAGATTTTCTTCAATCACTTAAGCATTGACACTAATAGATTGAGGTCGATATACACAACTTGATTAGCTAAGTTTGTCAAAGTCATTATTAAGATATTTGAGGACCAAGATTCGATTTTCAATATATGTACCTGGTGAGAGAGGATCTTACATCCAGGGACATCACCAGAAATCCACATCCCAGCACGCAAAGAGGGGGGAACTGATAGTACAGGGTCCGACACGCAGACCATAGTACTAAAAGAAGTATCCCAAAGTATCTAATACGCAGAGGAGGGGGGAGTACTGGTGATACAGTATCCCGAACACGGTCACAACCTACCAGCAACTAGAAGTCCGGATAGCCTAAGATGAGTTGAGGTATCTATTCTAGGGTTGGGGAGGTCCCAGGTCGAATCCTAGGAAGATCGACTTTCCTGAGGATCGACTTCCCTGGGATCGACTTTTGAGTAAAGTCGATCACCAGGAAAAGTCGACCCCCAGA